>JARQOD010004134.1:0-57701 GCA_033576555.1 Oophaga sylvatica | reverse complement strand
CAATCTGCCTAGACAGAAAAGGATAGGAAGGATACTTACTGCAATTCCAAATAACCCTAAAAAAAACCCAACGCTACTAATTGCAAAAACACCTGAGATCACACGACCTCTACCACCTAAATTAGTTCTCTGGTGTAACAAAACTAAGCCGCTGCCACAGAAAAAACTGGAAAAGGCAAATGAACAAACAACAGTGGCTCCAGAGGAACCGAGAGGAGACCAAGCCCCCCGGGGAGGAGAACCTGGCCAACCTCACAGCAATGCAGAGAAAAATGCAAATGGCAAGCACAAAACCAAAAAACAGAAAATATCTTATCTGAGAGCAGGAGAAGAGGCAAGACTCAGCAAGCTTCCAAGTGAACCATGGAACAAAGTTGAGACAAGAACAATTGATCACCGGCAACCATGATGGGGGGAAACCTCCCTTATATCCAGCCAGTCTGTAATTCCTGATTGCCAATCCTCATTGAATGGTTCAGTACTGTTTGTAACCACCAGAGAGAGCTTCTGCTCAGAATTCATTTCTAAAACATTCATAACAGTGAACAGATGGACTCTATATGCCTGGTTCCCACCGTGAAGCATGGAGGAGATGGTGTGATGGTGTGGGGGTGCTTTGCTGGTGACACTGTTGGGGATGTATTCAAAATTGAAGCGATGAGTGGTCCAGCTCACCTCAAACCATCTAGATTGGGTTCAGGTCTGGTGACTGTGGAGGCCAGGTCATCTGGCGTAGCACCCCATCACTCTCCTTCTTGGTCAAATAGCCCTTACACAGCCTGGAGGTGTGTTTGGGGTCATTGTCCTGTTGAAAAATAAATGATGGTCCAACTAAACGCAAACCAGATGGAATAGCATGCCGCTGCAAGATGCTGTGGAAGCCATGCTGGTTCAGTATGCCTTCAATTTTGAATAAATCCCCAACAGTGTCGCCAGCAAAGCACCCCCACACCATCACACCTCCTCCTCCATGCTTCACGGTGGGAACCAGGCATGTAGTGTCCATCCGTTCACTTTTTCTGTGTGCAAAGCAGTAATCAAAGCAAAAGGTGGCTACTTTGAAGAACCTAGAATATAAGACATATTTTCAGTTGTGTCACACTTTTTTGTAAAGTGTTTTGTATAATTCCACATGTGTTACTTCATAGTTTTGATGCCTTCAGTGTGATTCTACAATTTTCATAGTCTTGAAAATACAGAAAAATCTTTGAATGAGAAATTGTGTCCAAACTTTTGGTCTGTACTGTATGTCTTTCTTATACAGCGGAGACCAGAACTGTACACAGTATTCTAAGTGTGGTCGCACCAGTGACTTGTATAGAGGTAAAATTATGTTCTCCTCATGAGCATCTATGCCTCTTTTAATGCATCCCATTATTTTATTTGCCTTGGCAGCAGCTGCCTGACATTGGCCACTAAATGTGAGTTTGTCGTCCACCCATTCACCCAGGTCTTTTTCAGTGACAGTTTTGCCCAGTGTTTTACAATTAAGCACATAATTATACATCTTGTTTGTTCTACCCAAGTGCATGACCTTACATTTATCCCCATTAAAGCTCATTTGCCATTTATCAGCCCAAGCTTCTATTTTACATAAATCCTCCTGTAATATAAAATTGTCCTCCTCTGTATTTATTACCCTGCAGAGTTTAGTGTCATCTGCAAATATTGAAATACACTCTGTATGCCCCCTACAAGGTCATTAATAAAATTGTTAAAGAGAAGCAGCCCCAATACTGACCCCTGTGGTACCCTACTGCTAACCGTGACCCAGTCCGAGTGTGCTCCATTAATAACCACCCTTTGTTTCCTATCCATGAGCCAGTTCTTAACCCACTTACACATATTTTCCCCTATCCCCATTGTTCTCATTTTATGTATCAGACAGACAGACAGACAGACAGGAGTCTGTGGAGGATGACCAGGGTCATGAAGAATGTGTTAAAGTCATAAGAAGTGGTGGAAAGAAAGAGACTGTTTGGTGATTGCTGGATACCTCTGAGGAAGAGGTCTCCAGGAACCTGTGTGGCTGACGCCAACAGGTAACGGTCGTGAAAACCGTGTTATGCTGGTCGGGACCAGAGGGAACTATTCGTGAGAGAAAGACTGTATTTTTGTGTTTGCTGGATTTCTCTGAGGCTGAGGTCTCCAGGAACCTGTGTGGCTGACGCCAACAGGTGACAGTCTTGACAACCGTGTTATGCTGGTCGGGATCAGTGAGAAGAATTATTGAGAGAAAGGCTGTATTTTTGTGTTAAGTTGGATGTAATAAACGAAATGGCTCAACTCTTTCCAGGAAGAAGATTCTTTCAACAGCAAGGAAGAAATGCCCAGACCCTCAGTAGGGAGAGTTAATGATTTTAGCAGCTACAGCTGAGAGCAACCATGCTGCACGTTCCCAACTAAGTCCTTAACCCTTTCAACACTGATGGAAAGGAAATCCATTTAAAATAGGACACGAATCACACTGTCTCTAATGAGGACTTGCAATTCTAACTAACCTCTCCCCGTTCCTACGCAGCGGCTTCTTAAACGTCTTCTGACTTGTGACGTCTTAGATCAGAGAGCACTATGACGTCACATCTGTGCGCCCTCTGCCTGAACAATTGTAAAGGGATGGCCGCGAGGCTGATTCACTGGAAGCTGCTGCATACTTTACTTCTGTAACCTCCATTCTTCTTGGTTGTTCTCCTCCCGTGAGGGAGCGTACAGAGCAATTAGAGTCAGAGTCCCAAATCACATCAAACAGATCTGCTTTATTTCCCTCTGGACATAGCACATCCAAAACACCATAAGCACGTCTTAACCGATACCAGAAATACATTCTTCACAACTCTGCTTCTTCTTCTCTGCTACATCAGAATGGACCAATAAGTATTGACGGGACGAGGAGCCCGGTGAAAATGGCACTTCAATCTCTTCCTCTGGAGACACTTCAATTCAGCGTAAAAAGACACATCTACTAGGTCATCCACCCCTCTCTGGTCATCCTGCCCGGATACTTCTGATGTCCCACTCGCTGCTATGCCTCAGCATAACCACTTTTGCTGAGCGTTCCCACAGTGGTTCTTCCACTGGACTACTGCTACATAAACCCACTCTCTTTGGGCTCACATTTCCCATGGTGAATCCTTCACCGGCTTCTTCAGGGAGTTGCTGGTCCCCACTTACTTCTACCCTATGCTCAGGGCCCAGGAACGTGGACGTCCTCACACTTGCAAGGTCCACCCCCGACTGACTTCCGCTAAGAGGAATTCTTCCTGATAGATTCCCGCTTGGAGGCAATCTTTCCCTAGCAACAAGTCCCTAACTATTGTACCTATTGGACTGGATGTGCTCAATGCCCCCCTCTAGTGACCAAACCCAATTACTGCATAGACATCTTTTTCTAACTTTCTAACTGGATCTCTAACGTGCCCCCATTAGTGATCCCTCGCAAACTATATCTAAACCCCATATATATACATTACCCTACTAGGGCCCTCCTCTAGTGACCCCTACGATGCACTACCTACCTATATCTATACCCCCCTTACTCTTACATAACACTGAAAACCCTGGCATCAAATACTACATAAAATACATACATTTACACATATTAACACACTTAAAGGGAATGAAACATTTAAAGGGTTAATACCCTTGACCTCCTTACATTCCCCCTTCATTTTACTATTGCCGTCCCTGGCAATAGGGGGCACTACAATATGCACATACATATTTACTGAGACATATATTAAACATTAAACATTTTTTCAATGAGGTAGAATGACATTATATATAAAAACAAAAATGTCCTTTCCTCCCCCTTCCTTTGAAGGAAGCACTGCTCCAAAAAAACAAAAACACAAAAAAATAGTTTCTTGAAGGTGCTGTGGACCGTCTTCAGCTCTCCATGGGAGCGTTGCAGGGTTCCTTACCCTGGGGGATGCGGAAAAGTCCCTGAAAGGTGCAATCGTGCACTAGAAGGGAAAAGGCCAAGAGTCTTTCAGTGGCGTGCATTCTGCGCAGTTTTTCCACCTGTTGCCCGGTTCCTGGCGCGCACTAAAGAGGACTCTCCAGCCGCAGAGTCTCCAAACTGAGGAGAAGAAACGAGCAGAGGCGCCCTCAGTTGCCTCTGCACATAGATCCTCATCATCTCCGGAGGGCTCGCTTTCCGCAAAAACCTGACGGGAGTGCGGGAGCGAGGTGGCTTCTAGGGATGCCTGGCAGGCGCGCAGTTGCTCGGTGACGGGGACCTTGGGCCTCGTGTCCCGCAATGGGACAGCGTTGGGGCTACGTGGTCCACCACCAGCTGAGGCTGGGATGCACTCACCTCCCTTGGTTGCTCGGCTTCACTCAGGCTGGCTCTCATCTCCTGCAGGTACTGACGCAGGCGGGAGGCTAGGGTCACCTCCGGCTCTGCTTCCTGCTCTCCGCCGATGTCTCCAGCTATTGCGGGCATGGTAGTGGCTCCTTCCTCTGGTTGGGTGGCCTCCGTCAGCTTGCGGTCACTGCCGGTACTTGTTTCCTGGGTGCACTTGTGTTCCATCTCCGGCGGTCCAACGGGAACAGTTTTGGGCACATTGGTTCCGGCACGGCCTGTTCTTCCGGCCGCCATTCTGCAGGGCCTCTCCCACTCCAGTGTGGGGCTCTCGTCGGCCTCTCCACCCATTTTCCAGCATTCGGTGGGAAAGAGCGTATGTCCATCTCTGCATTCTCCTCCTCGCAGGGGCGGTCCCGACATGGTTGACAGTTCTCTCTTGGCGCCACTGAGACGCCGTCACCCCCACGAAGTGCAGCTTGTTCATAAGACAGTCATTTTTGGCGCCAGAATTCTCCATCTTGTCAGACGCCATCTTGGGATCTGTAGCATCTTCCTTCATCTTTTGTTTAGTCAAGTCAGGTACTTTACCACATCCATTTTACAATATTTTTCAGAGCATTCCTCAATCTGCAGATACAGGGTAATTGTTATGAATGTGCTAAAAATGGTTTCTGAGCAGAGGCTCCCTCTGGTGGTTACTGACAGTACTGAACCTTTCAGCGAGGAATGGCAATCTGGGATCACGGACTGGTCTGATATAAGGGAGGTTCCCTCCCATGATGGTTGCCGGTGATCAATTGTTCTTGTCTCAATTGTGGTTCCTGGTTCATTTGGAAGCTTGCTGAGTCTTGCCTGCATCTTCTGCTATCAGATAAGATATTTTCTGCTTTTATTTTTGTGCTTGCTTTTTGCATTGTTCCCTGCACTTCTGTGGAGGTCAGCCAGGTCCCCTCCAGGGGGGCTTATGCTCCTCTCAGTTTATCTGGAGCCACTGTTTGTTCATTTGCTTTTTCCTGTTTTTTTAGTGGCTGCGGTTTAGTTTTGTTACACCAGAGAACTGATTTAGGTGGTAGAGGTCGTGTGATCTCAGGTGTTTTTGCAATCAGTAGAGTTGGTATTTTTTAGGGTTTTTTTTGGATTGCAGTGAGTATCCTTTCCTGTACTTTTCTGTCTAGACAGATTGGGCCCCAGCGTTTGCTCATTCTATTTTCTGTCTGTGTCCGTGTTTCTTCTTGTCTAACCGCCATTACATGTTTGGGGGCTTCCTATTTTCTTTGGGGATCTGCTCCGGGGCAGATAGCTTTCATCTTTCTGCCTTTAGGTGTAGTTATCTCTCAGGCTGTGACGAGGCGTCTAGGATCAACGTAGGAACGCTCCACGGCTACCTCTAGTTGTGTGGTTAGTTCAGGTTACTGCAATCCAATAGGTTCCAGCCTCTCTGGTGTATTGCCGTTTTTGCTTACTCTCCTCAGCTACCATAACATAACAGTATCACCGGCCAAAACTGAAAATTATATGGTACTCACAGAAGGGAAAAATAGTGTGGAAAGAAAAAAGATTGTCAGAGTTGTAAGAGATTTTTTTTTTCTTTTCCCTGTTTGTTGCATTTTTTTTTCCCTCTGTTTCTCTGGGTGTTGAGGAGGATTTTTTTTTTCTTCAATGGAGCTTGCACAGTTGTCTGGCCGTGTGGATCAGCTTGCCACTGAGGTTCGGAGTATTGCTGCCTATCTTGCTGGGTTGCCGGTTGTGGAACCTAGGATCCCATGCCAGATTTGTTTTTGGGGGATCGGGCTAAATTTCTGAATTTCAAAAATAACTGTAAGTTGTTTTTTGCCTTAAAGCCTAAGTCCTCAGGGAACGCAGCACAGCAGGTTCAAATTGTCATCTCTCTCCTGCGCAGCGATCCTCAGGATTGGGCTTTTTCCCTGACACCTGGGGATCCTGTTTTGAATGATATTGATGCATTTTTTCTGGCTCTGGGGTTATTGTACGATGAACCTAATGTCACTGATCAAGCTGAAAAAACCTTGTTGGCATTAAATCAGGGTCTTGAAGACGCTGAGTTGTACTGTCAGATATTCCGAAAGTGGGCAGTCCTGACCAAATGGAATGATGATGCTTTGGCAGCCCTTTTTCGGAAGGGGCTGTCAGAGAATGTAAAGGATGTTATGGTGGGATTCCCTGCTCCCTCTGGTCTCAATGATTCTATGTCATTGGCTATTCAAATTGACAGATGTTTGCGTGAGCGCAGAGGTATGCGTGAGATAGTGTTGCCTTGTGAGCCAGCTTCTGAGCCCATGCAGTGTGATAGAGTGACTTCTGGGGCACAGCATCATGAGTTTCGAAAGCGCAATGGGTTATGTTTCTACTGTGGTGATGCCTCTCATGCTATTTCAGTCTGCCCTAAACGGGGAAGACGTTTTGCACGCTCAGTTGTCTTGGGTAGTGTTCAGAATAAATTTCTGTTGACTGTTACCCTGATTTGCTCCCTGTCCACATTTTCTGCTCAGGCTTTTGTTGATTCAGGAGCAGCTATTAACCTGATGGATTTTGACTTTGCCAAACGTTGTGGGTTTCCCATGATACCCCTGCGGAAGTCTATTCCCCTACTGTGCATTGATTCTACCCCTTTGGCGGAGAATAAACCCCAGTTTTCTACTCAGGTGATAATGAGGGTTGAACCAGATCATCAGGAGAGTTGCAAATTTCTGGTGCTGTATAATCTGCATGACATTATTGTACTAGGTTTCCCTTGGTTACAGTCTCATAATCCTGTTTTAGTTTGGAAATCTGTGTCTGTGACCAGTTGGGGCTGCCAATGTGTTAATGGCGACACTCCTGTTTTTTCTGCCTCTCCCCAGTCTCAGGATGTTCCTGACTTTTTGACTGATTTTTCGGATGTTTTTAGTGAAAGTAAATCTGCATCCTTGCCCCCTCACAGGAGCTATGATTGCGCTATTGATTTAGTGCCTGGTGGTAAATTTCCTAAAGGTCGCCTGTGTGAATGGGTTTGAGATGAGTTCTGAGCAGAGACTCCCTCTGGTGGTTACAAGCGGTACTGGTCTGTTCAGTGAAGATTGTGAGGACTGGGAATCAGGTGTTACTGACTGGTCTTATATAAGGGAGTCACCTTCCCATCAGGGTTGCCGGTGATCAATTGTTCTGGTCTGAATCCTTCATTCCTGTTTCCCTTGTAGCCTGCTGTGTCGTGTCTGCATCTCCTGCTAACAGATGACATTTTCTTCTTTTTGTTTTTGTACTATATTTTTGCATTTTGTCCTGCACTTCTTTGGGGGCCTTCTGGGTCCCCTTCGGGGCTTTTGCCCTCTCAGTTTAGTTCAGCCACTGATGTTTGTACTTTTGCTTTTTCCAGTTTTTTCAGTGGCTGCTGTTTTGATTTTGTTACACCAGAGAACTAATTTAGGTGGTAGAGGTCGTGTGATCTCAGGTGATTTTGAAATTAGTAGAGTTGGTGCTTTTCAGGGTTTTCTGGGATTGCAGTAAGTACCCTTCCTATCCTTTTCTATTTAGTTAGTTTGGGCCCCAGCGTTTGCTCATACTATTTTCTTTCTGTGTCAGTATTTCTTCTTGTCTAACTGCCATTACTTGTTTGGGGGCTTTCTATTATCTTTGGGGTTCTGCTCCGGGGCAGATAGCTTTCCTATTTCTATCTTTAGGTGTAGTTAGTTTCTCAGGCTGTGACGAGGCGTCTAGGACCAACGTAGGAACGCTCCACGGCTGCCTCTAGTTGTGGTGGTTAGTCAGGGTACTGCAATCTCATAGATTTCAACTGCTCTGGTGTATTGCCTTTTTTACCTGCACTCCTCAGCTACCGAAACATAACAGTATCACCGGCCTAAAAATTGAAAATTGTATGGTACTCACAGAAGGGAAAAAATATTGTGAAAGAAAAAAGGTTGTCAGAGTTGTCAGAGATATTTTTCTATTTGTTGCATTTTTTTTTTCCCTCTGTATCTCTGGGTGCTGGGGAGGATCTTTTCTCTCAATGGACTTTGCACGGTTGTCTGGCCGTGTGGATCAGCTTGCCACTGAGGTTCAGAGTATTGCTGCATATCTTGCTAGGTTGCCTGTTGTGGAACCTAGGATCCCCATGCCAGATTTGTTTTTGGGGGATCGAGCTAAGTTTCAGAATTTCAAAAATAATTGTAAATTGTTTTTTGCCTTAAAATCTAAGTCCTCAGGGAACGCAGCGCAGCAGGTTCAAATTATCATCTCTCTCCTGCGCGGCGATCCTCAGGATTGGGCTTTTTCCCTGACACCTGGGGATCCTGTTTTGAGTGATGTTGATGCATTTTTTCAGGCTTTGGGGTTATTGTACGATGAGCCTAATGTCACTGATCAAGCTGAAAAAGCCTTGTTGGCATTAAATCAGGGGCCTTATGACGCTGAGTTATACTGTCAGAGATTCCGTAGGTGGGCAGTCCTGACCAAATGGAATGACGACGCTTTGGCAGCCCTTTTCCGGAAGGGTCTGTCAGATAATGTAAAGGATGTTATGGTGGGATTCCCTGTCCCCTCTAGTCTCAATGATTCTATGTCATTAGCGATTCAAATTGACAGACGTTTGCGTGAGCGGAGAAGTATGCGTGGAATGGTGTTGCCTTGTGAACCAGCTTCTAAACCCATGCAGTGTGATAGAGTGGTGTCTGGGGCACAGCGTCATGAGTTTCGAAAGCGCAATGGGTTATGTTTCTACTGTGGTGATGCCTCTCATGCTATTTCAGTCTGCCCTAAGCGGGGAAGACATTTTGCACGCTCAGTTGTCTTGGGTAGTGTTCAGACTAAGTTTTTATTAACTGTCACTCTGATATGCTCTCTGTCCTCATTTTCTGCTCAGGCTTTTGTTGATTCTGGAGCAGCTATTAACCTGATGGATTATGATTTTGCTAAACGTTGTGGGTTTCCCTTGATACCCCTACAGAAGTCTATTCCCCTACTGGGGATCGATTCTACCCCTTTGGCTGAGAATAAACCCCAGTTTTCTACTCAGGTGATAATGAGGGTTGAACCTGATCACCAGGAGTGCTGCAAATTTTTGGTTCTGTATAATCTGCATGACATTATCGTGCTGGGTTTCCCTTGGTTACAGTCTCATAATCCTGTTTTGGATTGGAAATCTGTGTCTGTAACCAGTTGGGGCTGCCAATGTGTTGATACCAACACTCCTGTTTTTTCTGCCTCCCCCAGGCTCAGGATGTTCCTGACTTTTTGATTGATTTTTCTGATGTGTTTAGCGAAAGTAAATCTGCATCCTTGCCTCCCCATAGGAGCTATGACTGCGCTATTGAATTAGTGCCGGGTAGTAAATTCCCTAAAGGTCGCCTTTTTAACTTGTCTGTACCTGAACATGACGCTATGCGGTCTTATATCAAGGAATCATTGGAGAAGGGTCATATCAGACCATCCTCTTCACCCTTAGGTGCCGGTTTTTTCTTTGTGGCCAAAAAAGATGGTTCATTAAGGCCGTGTATTGATTATCGTCTCTTGAACAATATTACTGTGAAATATCAATACCCGTTACCCCTTGATTTCTGACCTGTTTTCCAGGGTGAAAAACGCTACTTGGTTTACCAAGCTTGACCTCAGGGGGGCGTATAACCTTATTCGCATTAAGCACGGGGATGAATGGAAGACGGCATTCAATACCCCTGAAGGGCATTTTGAGTACCTAGTGATGCCCTTTGGGCTCACTAATGCTCCTTCCGTCTTCCAGTCCTTCATGAATGACATTTTCAGGGATTTTGTGGACAAATTTCTGATTGTTTATTTGGATGATATCTTGATTTTTTCTAATGACTGGGACTCTCATGTGAAACATGTTCGAACTGTGTTCCAGATTTTGAGAGAGAATGCTCTGTATGTGAAGGGATCAAAGTGTCTTTTTGGCGTACAGAGGATCTCATTTCTGGGATTCATTTTGTCCCCATCTGTTATTGAAATGGACCGGTCAAGGTTCAGGCCATCTGTGATTGGGTCCAACCTACTTCATTAAAGGCTCTTCAGAGATTTTTGGGTTTTGCCAATTTTTATCGTAAATTTATTGGTAATTTCTCGGTTATTGTTAAACCATTAACTGATTTGACCAGAAAGGGTTCTGATGTGGTGAATTGGCCTCCTGAGGCAGTCTCTGCATTTCAGGAACTTAAGCAGAGATTCACTTCTGCTCCTGTTCTACGGTAGCCTGATGTTTCTCTGCCATTTCAGGTGGAGGTTGATGCCTCTGAAATTGGGGCAGGTGCCGTTTTGTCCCAAAAAGATCCAGAGACCTCTAAAAGTAACCCTTGTGCCTTTTTCTCTCGAAAATTTTCTCCTACTGAACGTAATTATGACGTGGGTAATCGGGAGTTATTGGCCATGAAGTGGGCTTTTTTAGAAGAGTGGAGACATTGGCTGGAGGGAGTTAAACATCAGGTGGTGGTCCTTACGGACCATAAGAATCTGGTCTATCTGGAATCTGCCAAGCGACTCAATCCTAGACAGGCCAGGTGGGCCTTGTTTTTCACACGTTTTAATTTTGTGGTTTCCTTTCTTCCTGGCACTAAGAATGTTAAGGCGGATGCCCTCTCGAGGAGCTTCCTTGCGGACTCTCCTGAGTTATCTGATCCTTCTGTTATTTTGAAAGAGGGTGTAGTTCTTTTCGCCATCTCGCCCAATTTGAGACTGGCTCTGGAGGGGTGTCAGGAGGATAGGCCCGAGCGCTGCCCTGTTGGAAAATTGTTTGTCCCAGACCAGTGGAAAAAGAGTGTGATGTCTGAGATTCATTGTTCCGCGTTGGCTGGGCATCCCGGAATTTTTGGTACCAGAGACTTGGTTAGTCGGTCCTTTTGGTGGCCTACCTTGTCTCGTGATGTCAGGGAATTTGTGCAGTCCTGCGGGACTTGCTCTCGCTCCAAGCCTTGCTCTCGCTCTAGTGGTTTGTTGATGCCATTGCCTGTGCCCAAGAGACCATGGACCCATATCTCTATGGATTTCATTTCCGACCTTCCTGTTTCTCAGAGAATGACCACCATCTGGGTAATTTGTGATAGGTTTTCCAAAATGATACATCTTGTGCCATTACCTAAGTTGCCTTCCTCCTCTGAATTGGTGCCGTTGTTCCTTCAGCACGTGGTTCGTTTACACGGCATTCCTGAGAACATTGTGTCTGACAGAGGAGTCCAGTTTGTTTCCAGATTTTGGAGGACTTTTTGTTCTAAACTGGGTGTTCAATTGTCTTTCTCCTCGGCATTTCATCCTCAGACCAATGGTCAAACTGAGAGAACAAACCAGACATTGGAGACTTATCTTAGATGCTTTGTGTCTGCTGATCAGGATGACTGGGTCTCTTTTTTACCTTTGGCTGAGTTTGCTCTTAATAATAGGGCTAGCTCTGCCACTTTGATGTCTCCGTTTTTCTGTAATTCTGGGTTTCACCCTCGATTTTCTTCAGGACAGACGGAGGCTTCTGTCTGTCCAGGTGTTGACTCTGTTGTGGAGCGTATGCAACAGATTTGGGACCAGGTAGTGGAGAGGTTGTCCCTCTCTCAGGAGAGGGCCCAGCGGTTTGCTAACCGGCATAGGACTGATGGTCCTCGGTTTGAAGTGGGGGACTTGGTCTGGTTGTCCTCAAAGAATATTCCTATGAGAGTAGCATCTCCTAAATTTAAGCCTAGGTTCATTGGACCTTATAAGATCATTGAGATTCTTAATCCTGTTTCTTTTCGTTTGCTTCTTCCAGGGACATTTAAGATCCATAACGTGTTCCACAAGTCCTTGTTGAAGAGGTTTGTTGAGCCAGTGGTTCCTGCTGCTGTGCCTCCTGACCCTGTTTTGGTTGAGGGCAATCTGGAGTATGTGGTTGAGAAAATATTAGATTCTCGTTTTTCTAGACGGAGACTCCAGTATTTGGTTAAGTGGAGAGGTTATGGTCAGGAGGACAATTCTTGGGTGTTTGCTTCGGACATCCATGCTGGGAGACTCATCCGTGCGTATCATAGAACTCATCCTGACCGACCTGGTTGCTCAAATGAGAGTTCGGTGACCCCTCCTCCAGGGGGGGGTACTGTTGTGAATGGGTTTGAGATGAGTTCTGAGCAGAGACTCCCTCTGGTGGTTACAAGCGGTACTGGTCTGTTCAGTGAAGATTGTGAGGACTGGGAATCAGGTGTTACTGACTGGTCTTATATAAGGGAGTCACCTTCCCATCAGGGTTGCCGGTGATCAATTGTTCTGGTCTGAATCCTTCATTCCTGTTTCCCTTGTAGCCTGCTGTGTCGTGTCTGCATCTCCTGCTAACAGATGACATTTTCTTCTTTTTGTTTTTGTACTATATTTTTGCATTTTGTCCTGCACTTCTTTGGGGGCCTTCTGGGTCCCCTTCGGGGGCTTTTGCCCTCTCAGTTTAGTTCAGCCACTGATGTTTGTACTTTTGCTTTTTCCAGTTTTTTCAGTGGCTGCTGTTTTGATTTTGTTACACCAGAGAACTAATTTAGGCGGTAGAGGTCGTGTGATCTCAGGTGATTTTGAAATTAGTAGAGTTGGTGCTTTTCAGGGTTTTCTGGGATTGCAGTAAGTACCCTTCCTATCCTTTTCTATTTAGTTAGTTTGGGCCCCAGCGTTTGCTCATACTATTTTCTTTCTGTGTCAGTATTTCTTCTTGTCTAACCGCCATTACTTGTTTGGGGGCTTTCTATTATCTTTGGGGTTCTGCTCCGGGGCAGATAGCTTTCCTATTTCTATCTTTAGGTGTAGTTAGTTTCTCAGGCTGTGACGAGGCGTCTAGGACCAACGTAGGAACGCTCGACGGCTGCCTCTAGTTGTGGTGGTTAGTCAGGGTACTGCAATCTCATAGATTCCAACTGCTCTGGTGTATTGCCTTTTTTACCTGCACTCCTCAGCTACCGAAACATAACTGTCGCCTTTTTAACTTGTCTGTACCTGAACACGATGCTATGCGATCTTATATCAAGGAGTCATTGGAGAAGGGTCATATCAGACCATCCTCTTCACCCTTGGGTGCCGGTTTTTTCTTTGTGGCCAAAAAGGATGGTTCATTGAGGCCGTGTATTGATTATCGTCTCTTGAACAAGATCACTGTGAAGTATCCATATCCGTTACCCTTGATTTCTGACCTGTTTTCCAGGGTGAAAAGTGCTAGTTGGTTTACCAAGCTTGACCTCAGGGGGCGTATAACCTTATTCGCATTAAGCACGGGGATGAATGGAAGACGGCGTTTAATACCCCAGAGGGGCATTTTGAGTACCTAGTGATGCCCTTTGGGCTCACTAATGCTCCTTCCGTCTTCCAATCCTTCATGAATGATATTTTCAGGGATTTTGTGGATAAATTTCTGATTGTTTATTTGGATGATATCTTGATTTTTTCCAATGACAGGGACTCTCATGTGAAACATGTTCGGACTGTGTTCCAGATTTTGAGAGAGAATGCACTGTATGTGAAGGGATCAAAGTGTCTATTTGGCATACAGAAGGTCTCATTTCTGGGATTCATTTTGTCTCCGTCTGTTATTGAAATGGACCCGGTCAAGGTTCAGGCCATCTGTGATTGGGTCGAACCTACTTCATTAAAGGCTCTTCAGAGATTTTTGGGTTTTGCCAATTTTTATCGTAAATTTATTGGTAATTTCTCCGGTATTGTTAAACCATTGACTGATTTGACCAAAAAGGGTTCTGATGTGGTGAATTGGCCTCCTGAGGCAGTCTCTGCGTTTCAGGAACTTAAGCAGAGATTCACTTCTGCTCCTTTTCTACGGCAGCCTGATGTTTCTCTACCGTTTCAGGTGAAGGTTGATGCCTCTGAAATTGGGGCAGGTGCCGTTTTGTCCCAAAGAGATCCAGAGACCTCTAAGAGTAACCCTTGTGCCTTTTCTCTCGAAAATTTTCTCCAACTGAACGTAATTATGACGTGGGTAATCGGGAGTTATTGGCCATGAAGTGGGCCTTTAAAGAGTGGAGACATTGGCTGGAAGGAGCCAAACATCAGGTGGTGGTCCTCACTGATCATAAGAATCTGGTTTATCTCAAATCAGCCAAGCGACTTAATCCTAGACAGGCCAGGTGGGCCTTGTTTTTCACACGTTTTAATTTTGTGGTTTCTTTTCTTCCTGGCACTAAGAATGTTAAGGCGGATGCCGTCTCGAGGAGTTTCTTTGCGGACTCTCCTGAGTTATCTGATTCTACTGTTATTTTGAAAGAGGGTGTAGTTCTTTCCGCCATCTCGCCCAATTTGAGACTGGCTCTGGAAGGGTGTCAGGAGGATAAACCTGAGCGCTGCCCTATTGGGAAATTGTTTGTCCCAGACCAGTGGAAGAAGAGTGTGATGTCTGAGATTCATTGTTCCGCGTTGGCTGGTCATCCTGGGATTTTTGGTACCAGAGACTTGGTGAGTCGGTCCTTTTGGTGGCCTACTTTGTCTCGTGACGTCAGGGAATTTGTGCAGTCCTGTGGGACTTGCTCTCGCTCCAAGCCTTGCTCTCGCTCTAGTGGTTTGTTAATGCCATTACCTGTGCCCAAGAGGCCATGGATCCATATCTCTATGGATTTTATTTCCGACCTCCCTGTTTCTCAGAGAATGACCGTTATCTGGGTAATCTGTGATAGGTGTAGCATCGGCGTCCCGGCCCTCTGCCAGGCAGGGACCCCGGTCCCCTTACCAGCGCTCTGCGTCCTCAGCGCCCCCAGCGTCCTCAGCGCCCCCAGCGTCCTCAGCACCCCCAGCATCCTCGGCGTCCTCATTCCGCCCTGCTGGGCCCGCGCGCTCCTTCCCTGCTGCTGGACTTAGGGCGCGCGCCCGCGCCCTCCCCCGCTCTTAAAGGAGCCGCGCGCATTTTCCAAATTAGTCTCCGGCCAATGCCGGAGGACTCCACCCTATATTAAGGGCTTCCTCCTTAATGGAGGTGCCCGAGCAATGTTGTTGTTGCACTGTATAACTCTGCTTCAGCCCTCAGCTCCTGTTTCCAGTTGCCTGCCTGTTACCCGTCTGTTTGCTGTCTGCCATCTGACTGCAGCCCTCCTCGGAGGTTCGGACATCACCTGCAGTGATCCCCGGCGATTACAGAGACTCTTGCCTGCTCACTTGGGAGCGATCATCTGCCATCCGACTGCAGCTCTATCCGAAGGTTCGGACTTCATCAGCAGTGATCACCGGCTACTTCAGAGACTCTTGCCTGCTCACTTGGGAGCGATCATCTGCCATCCGACTGCAGCTTTATCCGAAGGTTCGGACATCTCCAGCAGTGATCACCGGCTACTCCAGAGATTCCTGCCTGCTCGCTTGGGAGCGATCATCTGCCATCAGACTGCAGCCTACCAGGAGGCTCCAACATCTCAGGTCGTATAAGCCTGTCTATTCAGAAACTGTCCTGGTCACTTACTGTGACAACCTGCCTGTCCAGAGACTGCCCTGGTCACTTGCTGTGACAACCTGCCTGTCCAGAGACTGCCCCGGTCACTTGCTGTGACAACCTGCCTGCCCAGAGACTGCCCTGGTCACTTGCTGTGACAACCTGCCTACCCAGAGACTGCCCTGGTCACTTGCCGTGACAACCTGCCTACCCAGAGACTGCCCTGGTCACTTGCCGTGACAACCTGCCTACCCAGAGACTGCCCTGGTCACTTCCCGTGAATTCCTGTCCGTATTCCCCGGGCGCCACCTGCTCTCTTACAAGTATACTGTCTTGTATAATAAAGCTCAGTGGTTTCACCTACCAGACCCGTTACAGTTTGCTCGGGCCATGGAACCCGGTGGCACCCAAACCCCTTCACTCCCGGAATTGTGTCATGAACTATCTCGCCAGAGGTCGCAACAGGAGGCCATCTTGGGTCACCTGCGGAACGTCAATTCCCGCCTGGACACTCTGAATTCATCACCAGCAACCACCGCTGGAGCCATGACTCATAATCCGGCAGCCTCGCTGCTTCCCAATTCCGTGGTTTCCATTCCTGGACCCCGACTTTCAGCTCCTCCTAGGTTTGGAGGCGACCCTGCTCTGGCTCGTGGTTTTATTAACCAGTGCACCCTGCATTTCGAACTCCTGGCACACCAGTTTAACTCTGACCGGGCCAAAATTGCCTTCATCATGTCCCATCTCACCGGAGAGGCTCTGGCCTGGCTTAATCCTCTCTGGGAGAGAGAAGATCCTCTGGTATCTGACCTGCCTGCTTTTCTCTCGGCCTTCCGGAAGGTATTCGACGAACCTGGACGGAGGACCTCCTCTGCATCATCTCTGTTGCGTCTCCGTCAGGAGAGTCTCACCGTTGGTCAATATGCCATACGGTTCCGTACTCTAGCCTCAGAGTTGGCTTGGGACAATAACGCCCTGATTTCGGTCTTCTGGGAGGGTCTGTCCGGCCGTATTAATGATGAACTTGCCGGTCGGGACATTCCAACCTCCCTTGATGATTTAATAAATCTTGCCAATCGAATTGATCTACGGTTCCAGGAACGTGCCAAAGAGGTCACCCGTGAGAGAGGGTTTCCTCGTCTTGCACCCTCGTTTCAGAGACCTATAACCCCTTCCGTTTCTCCCCAGATGCACACTGCTGAGCCTATGCAGGTCGACCAGACCAAGATGGTCAAAGCCCGTCAGGACTCACGCCGTGCCGAGAGGAGTTGCTTCTACTGTGGCAGTAAGGAGCACTGGATCCGTACCTGTCCGGAGAGGTCGGGAAACGCCTGTGTCTAGGTTCGCTCGGAGAGGTCCACCTAGACCAGAATAAATCCTCTTCATCTCTGCTGCTGTCTGTCTCTATTCTCATCGGTAAGAACCGTTACTTCGAACTGGCCCAACTTGATTCTGGAGCAGCTGGGAATCTTGTTTCACAGGCTCTAGTAGAGAAGTATCGCATTCCCACCAAACCTCTGGTTGAACCAGTATCTGTTGCTGCTGTGGATGGGGGTCTCCTACCTCGTCCCATCCAACTTATCACCGAAGCCATAACCCTGCAGGTGGGAATGTTGCATTCTGAGAGCATCTCGTTTCATGTTTTACCTGGACTCTCTCATGCTTTCTTACTAGGTCTGCCTTGGCTCCAAAAACATGCACCCGTGCTCGACTGGCAGAATGGAGAGATTCTTCGCTGGGGACAGGACTGTCATAAAACGTGTCTGGTGCCTGTCCATCCCGTCCGTTCTTCTCCTACACCTGCTAATCTACTTGGACTCCCGATTCCATATTGGTCATTCGCGGATGTCTTTAATAAAAAGGAAGCAGAGACATTACCCCCGCATAGACCATATGATTGCCCGATCGACCTGCTACCCGGTACTACGCCTCCCCGTGGGCGTATTTACCCATTGTCCGCTGCAGAGACCAGGTCGATGTCAGAATATATCGAGGAGAATTTAGCGAAAGGATTCATCAGTAAATCTACCTCCCCCGCGGAAGCAGGTTTCTTTTTGTAAAAAAGAAAGACGGATCTCTCCGTCCCTGTATTGACTACAGAGGCCTAAATTTGATCACAGTGAAGAATAAGTACCCTCTTCCGCTCATTCCGGAGTTGTTTGATCGTCTTAGAGGGGCTAGAGTCTTCACTAAACTGGATCTTCGTGGAGCATACAACCTGGTTCGTATCCGTCGAGGAGATGAATGGAAGACGGCATTCAACACCCGGGACGGCCACTACGAGTATTTGGTGATGCCCTTTGGTCTCTGTAATGCTCCAGCAGTCTTTCAGGAGTTGGTCAATGACATCTTCCGGGACCTCCTCTACTCCTGCGTTGTGGTGTACCTTGACGACATCTTGGTCTTCTCTCCGGATCTCCAGTCTCACCGGAGGGATGTTCGTCAGGTTCTGCTCAGGCTCAGGCAGAATCACCTCTTCGCCAAATATGAGAAGTGCCTCTTTGAGCAGACCTCGCTTCCGTTTCTGGGCTACATTATCTCTCAGACAGGCCTACGAATGGATCCGGAGAAACTGTCTGCCATCGAGAAGTGGCCCCGACCAGAGGGGTTGAAGGCCATTCAGCGGTTCCTGGGATTCGCTAACTATTACCGTCTCTTCATACCGCACTTCTCTTCCAGGACTGCTCCAATCTCAGCGCTCACCCGCAAGGTTGCTAACCCCAAACAGTGGACGCCCGAAGCAGAGGAGGCCTTTCTTTCCTTGAAACAAGCCTTCTCTTCCGCTCCAGTGCTGCATCGCCCGGACGGCAACAAGCAGTTCTTCCTGGAGGTGGACGCTTCCTCTGCTGGAGCCGGAGCGGTACTTACTCAAAAATCTTCATCCGGGAAGATGGTTTCCTGTGGTTTCTTCTCCAAACTCTTCTCCTCCTCCGAGCGCAACTACTCCATAGGAGATCGAGAGTTATTGGCCATTAAATTGGCATTGGAGGAGTGGCATTACCTACTCGAGGGGGCTCTTCATCCGGTAATCATCTACACGGACCACAAAAATCTGTCTTACCTTCAGCATGCTCAGAGACTTAACCCTCGCCAAGCCCGGTGGTCCTTGTTTTTTGCCCGTTTTGATTTTCTTTGCATTTTCGCCCGGCTGACAAAAACATCAAGGCGGATGCCTTGTCCCGATCCTTCCTGGTGTCGGATCTCGAAGATGAGCCTAAACATATCATCGATCCCGCCAGAGTGATGCAGGTGGCTCCCGTGAGTCAAAACCGTCTCCCTCCTGGTAAGACGTTCGTATCAGAGACTGATCGGAAGAGAATTCTACATTGGGGTCATTCGTCTAAACTCGCTGGCCACGCTGGTCAGAAAAAGACCCTCCAACTCATTACCCGGCATTATTGGTGGCCTACCCTGCACAAAGACGTAATAGACTTTGTTTCTGCCTGTGTCTCCTGTGCCCGCAACAAAGTTCCGAGACACCTGCCTGCCGGCCGTCTTCTTCCGCTTCCTGTACCCGCTGCTCCCTGGCAACATATAGCCATGGACTTCATTACGGATCTGCCCGTCTCTGCCGGTTGTACGGTCATTTGGGTGGTCGCTGACCGCTTTTCCAAGATGGCTCACTTCATTCCTCTGCCAGGTCTTCCGTCTGCACCCGAGTTGGCTAAAGACTTTATCCGCCACATCTTCCGTCTCCATGGTTTGCCTCGTCACATTGTGTCGGATCGTGGGGTACAGTTCACTTCACGTTTCTGGAGAGCTACTTGTAAGTTACTAGACGTCACCTTGGATTTCTCCTCCGCTTACCACCCACAGTCCAATGGACAAGTTGAGCGAATAAATCAGAATCTGACCAGCTATCTCCGACACTTCGTTAATGCTCATCATTCTGATTGGGTGGAGCTCCTACCTTGGGCCGAATTCTCTTACAATAATCACGAGAGCGAATCGTCCACCAAGTCTCCGTTTTTTATAGTCTTCGGTCAGCACCCTCGGATTCCTGTCCCCGTTTCCATCTCTGTGGACAATCCAGCTGCGGAATCTCGGGTTAGAGAATTCTCCTCCATCTGGGAGAGTACCCGGTCCGCACTCATTCAGTCATCCGAGCGCATGAAAAGACATGCTGACAAGAAACGTCTGGATCCTCCTCAATTCCGTCCTGGGGACAAAGTCTGGCTTTCGTCCAAATATGTTCGGCTCAAAATTCCTTCCTACAAGTTAGGTCCTCGGTTTATCGGTCCTTTTGAGGTCATCAGGCAGATCAACCCAGTGTCCTATAAACTGAAACTCCAGGCCAATTTGCGAATTCCTAACTCTTTTCATGTGTCTCTCCTCAAACCTGTGGTACTTAACTCTTTTTTCAAGTCTACAGGTACACCTCCTGCTCCAGTGTCTGCTGATGATGAATTTGAGGTAGAGAACATTCTGGCCACAAAAAGGGTAGGAAGAAAGACTTATTTTTTGGTGGATTGGAAGGGGTTTGGTCCTGAGGAGAGAACGTGGGAGCCTCGGGAGAACATCCATGCCCCTCTCATCCTAGCTAAATTTCTTTCTGGCCTAAAGAGGGGGGGGCCTAGAGGGGGGGGTTCTGTAGCATCGGCGTCCCGGCCCTCTGCCAGGCAGGGACGCCGTTCCCCTTACCAGCGCTCTGCGTCCTCAGCGCCCCCAGCGTCCTCAGCGCCCCCAGCGTCCTCAGCACCCCCAGCATCCTCGGCGTCCTCATTCCGCCCTGCTGGGCCCGCGCGCTCCTTCCCTGCTGCTGGACTTAGGGCGCGCGCCCGCGCCCTCCCCCGCTCTTAAAGGAGCCGCGCGCATTTTCCAAATTAGTCTCCGGCCAATGCCGGAGGACTCCACCCTATATTAAGGGCTTCCTCCTTAATGGAGGTGCCCGAGCAATGTTGTTGTTGCACTGTATAACTCTGCTTCAGCCCTCAGCTCCTGTTTCCAGTTGCCTGCCTGTTACCCGTCTGTTTGCTGTCTGCCATCTGACTGCAGCCCTCCTCGGAGGTTCGGACATCACCTGCAGTGATCCCCGGCGATTACAGAGACTCTTGCCTGCTCACTTGGGAGCGATCATCTGCCATCCGACTGCAGCTCTATCCGAAGGTTCGGACTTCATCAGCAGTGATCACCGGCTACTTCAGAGACTCTTGCCTGCTCACTTGGGAGCGATCATCTGCCATCCGACTGCAGCTTTATCCGAAGGTTCGGACATCTCCAGCAGTGATCACCGGCTACTCCAGAGATTCCTGCCTGCTCGCTTGGGAGCGATCATCTGCCATCAGACTGCAGCCTACCAGGAGGCTCCAACATCTCAGGTCGTATAAGCCTGTCTATTCAGAAACTGTCCTGGTCACTTACTGTGACAACCTGCCTGTCCAGAGACTGCCCTGGTCACTTGCTGTGACAACCTGCCTGTCCAGAGACTGCCCCGGTCACTTGCTGTGACAACCTGCCTGCCCAGAGACTGCCCTGGTCACTTGCTGTGACAACCTGCCTACCCAGAGACTGCCCTGGTCACTTGCCGTGACAACCTGCCTACCCAGAGACTGCCCTGGTCACTTGCCGTGACAACCTGCCTACCCAGAGACTGCCCTGGTCACTTCCCGTGAATTCCTGTCCGTATTCCCCGGGCGCCACTGCTCTCTTACAAGTATACTGTCTTGTATAATAAAGCTCAGTGGTTTCACCTACCAGACCCGTTACAATAGGTTTTCCAAGATGATACATCTTGTTCCATTACCTAAGTTACCTTCCTCCTCCGAATTGGTGCCTTTATTCCTTCAGCACGTGGCTCAGTTACATGGCAATCCGGAGAACTTTGTGTCTGACAGAGGAGTCCAGTTTGTTTCCAGATTTTGGAGGACATTTTGTTCTAAACTTGGTGTTCAGTTATCTTTCTCCTCTGCTTTTCATCCTCTGACCAATGGACAAACCAGAGAACAAACTAGACCTTGGAGACTTATTTGAGATGTTTTGTGTCTGCTGATCAAGATGACTGGGTCTCTTTTTTGCCTTTGGCTGAGTTTGCTCTTAATAATAGGGCTAGCTCTGCCACCTTGATGTCTCCATTTTTCTGCAATTTTGGGTTTCACCCTCGATTTTCTTCGGGACAGGCGGAGGCTTCTGTCTGTCCGGGTGTTGACTCTGTTGTGGAGCGAATGCAGCAGATTTGGGACCAGGTAGTGGAGAGGTTGTCTCTCTCTCAGGAGAAGGCCCAACGGTTTGCCAACCGGCATAGGACTGATGGTCCTCGGTATAAAGTGGGGGACTTGGTTTGGTTGTCCTCAAGAAATATCCCTATGAGGGTTGCATCTCCAAAGTTTAAGCCTAGGTTCATTGGACCTTATAAGATCATGGAGATTCTTAATCCTGTTTCCTTCCGTTTGCTTCTTCCAGAGACATTTAAGATCCATAACGTGTTCCACAAGTCCTTATTGAAGAGGTTTGTCGAGCTAGTGGTTCCTATGGCTGCGCCTCCTGACCCTGTTTTGGTTGAGGGCAATCTGGAGTATGTGGTTGAGAAAACATTGGATTCTCGTTTTTCTAGACAGAAACTCCAGTATTTGGTTAAGTGGAGAGGTTATGGTCAGGAGGACAATGCTTGGGTGTTTGCTTCGGACATCCATGCTAGGAGACTGATCCGTGCCTATCACCGAGCTCATCCTGATCGACCTGGTTGCACAAATGAGGGTTCGGTGACCCCTCCTGAAGGGGGGTACTGTTATCAATGTGCTAAAAATGGTTTCTGAGCAGAGGCTCCCTCTGGTGGTTACTGACAGTACTGAACCTTTCAGCGAGGAATGGCAATCTGGGATCACGGACTGGTCTGATATAAGGGAGGTTCCCTCCCATGATGGTTGCCGGTGATCAATTGTTCTTGTCTCAATTGTGGTTCCTGGTTCATTTGGAAGCTTGCTGAGTCTTGCCTGCATCTTCTGCTATCAGATAAGATATTTTCTGCTTTTATTTTTGTGCTTGCTTTTTGCATTGTTCCCTGCACTTCTGTGGAGGTCAGCCAGGTCCCCTCCGGGGGGGCTTGTGCTCCTCTCAGTTTATCTGGAGCCACTGTTTGTTCATTTGCTTTTTCCTGTTTTTTTAGTGGCTGCGGTTTAGTTTTGTTACACCAGAGAATTGATTTAGGTGGTAGAGGTCGTGTGATCTCAGGTGTTTTTGCAAACAGTAGAGTTGGTATTTTTTAGGGTTTTTTTGGATTGCAGTGAGTATCCTTTCCTGTACTTTTCTGTCTAGACAGATTGGGCCCCAGCATTTGCTCATTCTATTTTCTGTCTGTGTCCGTGTTTCTTCTTGTCTAGCTACCATTACATGTTTGGGGGCTTCCTATTTTCTTTGGGGATCTGCTCCGGGGCAGATAGCTTTCATCTTTCTGCCTTTAGGTGTAGTTATCTCTCAGGCTGTGACGAGGCGTCTAGGATCAATGTAGGAACGCTCCACGGCTACCTCTAGTTGTGTGGTTAGTTCAGGTTACTGCAATCCAATAGGTTCCAGCCTCTCTGGTGTATTGCCATTTTTGCTTACTCTCCTCAGCTACCAAAACATAACAGTTAATAGCTTCCAGTTTTGCGGCTCCCATGTACTTCATCATCGCCATGGTGTCACTGCCAGATGGGGCAGCGAGATCCTGCCGACTTCGCCACTTGTAAAGGGACGGCCGATTCACTGGAAGCTGCTGCGTACTTTACCTCTGTAACCTCCATTCCTCTTGGTTGTTCTTCTCCTGTGAGGGAGCATACAGAGCAATTAGAGTCAGAGTCCTAAATCATGTCAAACAGTTCTGCTTTATTTCCCTCTGGACATAGCACATCCAAAACACCATAAGCATGTCTTAACCGATACCAGCAATACATTCTTCACAACTCTGCTTCTTCCTCTCTGCTACACCAGATTGGACCAATAAGTATTGACGGGACGAGGAGCCAGGTGAAAACGGCACTTAGATCTCTTCCCCTGGAGACACTTCAATTCAGCGTAAGAAAGACACATCTACTAGGTCGTCCACCCCTCTCTGGTCATCCTGCCTGGATACTTCTGATGGCCCACTCGCTGCTACGCCTCAGCATGACCACTTCTGCTGAGCGTTCCCACAGTGGTTCTTCCACTGGACTACTGCTACGTAAACCCACTCTCTTTGGGCTTATGTTTCCCATGGTGAATCCTTCACCGGCTTCTTCAGGGGGTTGCTGGTCCCCACTTACTTCTACCCTATGCTCAGGGCCCAGGAACGTGGACGTCCTCACACTTGCAAGGTCCACCCCCGATTGACTTCCGCTAAGAGGAAATCTTCCTGACAGATTCCCGCTTGGAGGCAATCTTTCCCTAGCAACAAGTCCCTAACTATTGTACCTATTGGACTGGATGTGCTCAATGCCCCCCTCTAGTGACCAAACCCAATTACTACATAGACATCTTTTTCTAACTTTCTAACTCGATCTTTAACGTGCCCTCCATTAGTGATCCCTCGCAAACTATATCTAAACCCCATATATATACAGTACAGACCAAAAGTTTGGACACACCTTCTCATTCAAAGATATTTCTGTATTTTCATGACTATGAAAATTGTAGAATCACACTGAAGGCATCAAAACTATGAATTAACACATGTGGAATTATATATTACACTTTACAAAAAAGTGTGAAACAACTGAAAATATGTCTTATATTCTAGGTTCTTCAAAGTAGCCACCTTTTGCTTTGATTACTGCTTTGCACACAGAAAAGGTGAACGGATGGACTCTACATGCCTGGTTCCCACCGTGAAGCATGGAGGAGGAGGTGTGATGATGTGGGGGTGCTTTGCTGGTGACACTGTTTGGGATTTATTCAAAATTGAAGGCATAATGAACCAGCATGGCTACTACAGCATCATGCTATTCCATCCAGTTTGCATTTAGTTGAACCATCATTTATTTTTCAACATGACAATGACCCCAAACACACCTCCAGGCTGTGTAAGGGCTATTTGACCAAGAAGGAGAATGATTGGGTGCTACGCCAGATGACCTGGCCTCCACAGTCACCAGACCTGAACCCAATCGAGATGGTTTGGGGTGAGCTGGACCGCTCAACGCTTCAATTTTGAATAAATCCCCAACACTGTCACCAGCAAAGCACCCCCACATCATCACACCACCTCCTCCATGCTTCACGGTGGGAACCAGGCATGTAGAATCCATCCGTTCACCTTTTCTGCATGCAAAGCAGTAATCAAAGCAAAAGGTGGCTACTTTGAATAACCTAGAATATAAGACATATTTTCAGTTGTTTCGCACTTTTTTGTAAAGTGTAATATATAATTCCACATGTGTTAATTCATTGTTTTGATGCCGTCAGTGTGATTCTACAATTTTCATAGTCATGAAAATACAGAAAAATCTTTGAATGAGAAGGTGTGTCCAAACTTTTGATCTGTACTGTACACTACCCTACTAGTGCCCTCCTCTAGTGACCCCTACGATGCAGTACCTACCTATATCTATACCCCCCTTACTCTTACATAACAGTGAAAACCCTGACATCATATACTACATGAAATACATACATTTACACATATTAACACACTTAAAGGGAATGAAACATTTAAAGGGTTAATACCCTTGACCTCTTTACATTCCCCCTTCCTTTTACTATTGCCATCCCCGGCAATAGGGGGCACTACAATATGCACATGCATATTTACTGAGACATATATTAAACATTAAACACATTTTTTCAATGAGGTAGAATGACATTATGACTTTGAAGGAAGCACTGCTCCAAAAAACATCATATATTGGACCATCATATGGGGCCCATCATATGCTGGAGCATCATATGGGGCCCATCATATTCTGGACCATCATATGGGGCCCTGTTATGTTTTGGTAGCTGAGGAGGGCAGGAGCAAAAAAACGCAAAGGCAGCCAAACACCAGAGAGGTTGGGATCTAATAGGTTGCAGACCCTAAACTAACCGCACAACTAGAAGCAGCCATGGTACGTTCCTACGGTGCCCTAGACGCCTCGTCGCAGCCGGAGAGATTAGCTACCCCTGAAGATGGAAAGAGGAAAGCTTACTGCCCCGGAGTAGAGCCCCAAAGGAATAGGAAGCCCCCAAACATATAATGGCTGTTAGACAAGATGAAAACATGAACGCAGACAGAAAATAGAATGAGCAAACGCTGGGGCCCAAAACTGTCTAGATAGGACAGCACAGGAGAGAATACTGTCTGCAACCCAGCAAAACCCTAGGAAAAACTCCAACACTACTGATTCCAACAATGCTGAGACCACACGGTCTCGACCACCTATATCAGATCTCTGGTGTGAACATGCAGCTACCCAGCAGTAAAATAATAATAATAATAATAATCTTTATTTATATAGCGCCATCATATTCCGCAGCGCTTTACAGTTTAACAGTTTCAGAACACAAGTCATAAGTAACAACGTTAATACAATAATTAAAGCAAAATCAGCCGCCCCTGCTCGTGAGAGCTTACAATCTACAATGAGGTGGGAGAGATACAAAGTACAGGTGTATATATACAATGGTGCATTTACAATGATGGTCCAGCCATCTTGAGGGAGTGAGGGATGGATGGAGATAGTGAATGGGCTACACACACACACACACACACACACACACACAACACACACACACACTTACACATAGAATGACTTTGATTAGTGAATGTGATAGGCCGCTCTGAACAAATGTGTTTTGAGGGAGCGCCTGAAACCATGCAAATTGTGGATAGTCCTAATTTCTTGGGGTAGAGCATTCCAGAGGATTGGCGCAGCGTGGGAGAAGTCTTGGAGTCGGGAGTGGGAGGTACGGATTAGTGCAGAGGTTAGTCGAAAGTCGTTTGCAGAGCGCAGCAGTCGGTTAGGCCGATAGATAGAAATGAGGGAGGAGATGTAGGGGGTGCTGCACTGTGGAGAGCTTTGTGGGTGAGAACCAGTACTTTGAATTGTATCCTATAATGAATGGGCAGCCAGTGTAAGGACTGGCGAAGAGCGGACGCGTCCGAGTACCGATTAGCCAGATGGATTACCCTGGCTGCTGCATTAAGGATGGACTAGAGAGGGGATAGTCGAGTAATGGGGAGGCCAAGTAATAGAGCGTTGCAGTGAGGGTTTTGTTGTTTCCAAGGTGAGAAAAGGGCGGATTCTAGAGATGTTCTTTAGGTGTAGGCGGCAAGAGCGGACAAGAGATTGTATATGGGAGGTGAAGGAGAGATTGGTGTCAAACATAACACCCAGACAGCGAGCCTGCTGCCGGGGTGTTATTATGGTGCCGCCCACGGAGAGGGATATGTCAAATTTAGGGAGGTTAGTAGACGGCGGGAGCAGAAGAAGTTCAGTTTTGGAGAGGTTGAGTTTCAGATAGAGAGCGGACATGATGTTGGAGACTGCGGACAGACAGTCGGTGGTGTTCTGTAGTACAGCGGGGGTAAGGTCGGGGGATGACGTGTATAGTTGTGTGTCATCAGCATAAATATGGTACTGAAAGCCAAATCTGCTGATGGTCTGTCCAATTGGGGCCGTGTAGAGAGAGAAGAGAAGGGGGCCAAGGACTGAGCCCTGGGGTACACCGACAGTGAGAGGAAGAGGAGATGATGTGGAGCCAGAGAATGAAACACTGAAGGAGCGGTCAGAAAGATAGGAGGAGAACCAGGAGAGAACAGTGTCCTTAATACCTAGTGACTGGAGCCTAGACAGTAGGAGACGGTGGTCAACCGTGTCGAAAGCTGCAGAAAGGTCGAGAAGAATGAGCAGAGAGTGGTCACCGTTACATTTTGCTGTAAGAAGGTCATTGGTCACTTTAATGAGTGCAGTTTCGGTCGAATGTAGGGGGCGGAAGCCGGACTGTGAAGGGTCTAGGAGGGAGTGATTGGAGAGGTAACGGGTAAGGCGGGAGTAGACTAGGCGCTCCAAAAGTTTAGAGATGAAGGGGAGATTGGAGACCGGTCTGTAGTTGTTTGTGCAGGAAGGGTCGAGAGCGGGTTCCTTTAGTAGTGGAGTAATGATGGAGTGTTTGAAGGAGGATGGGAAAATGCCAGAGGAGAGTGAGAGATTAAAGATTTTAGTTAGGAGAGTTGTGACAACTGGAGAGAGAGACTGGAGGAGATGTGAGGGAATGGGTTCGGTAGTGCATGTAGTCGGACGAGAGGAAGAGAGGAGTCTGGAGACTTCTTCTTCTGTGATGGGATCAAATGTGGAAAGTGAGCCAGGGGAACAGCAGGGTGGGATGGGAGTCACAGCCCTTGGTGGTTGAGAGCAGATTTCCTGACGGATAGTATCTATTTTTTCTGTAAAATGGGAGGCCAGGTCGTCAGCACAGATGTCTGTGATAGGGGCTTGTGCTTTTGGCCTGAGGAGGGAGTGAAAAGTGTCAAAAAGTTTCTTGGGGTTGTTGGCTAGTGAGGAGATCAGGGTGGTGAAGTAGGTCTGTTTGGCGAGGTGAAGGGCTGCATTATATGTTCTTAACATGAATTTAAAGTGGATGAAGTCTTCTGGTGTGCGGGTTTTTCTCCAAAGGCGTTCAGCACTCCTAGAGCATCGCTGAAGAAGTTGAGTTTGCAATGTGAGCCAGGGCTGTTTTACTGTGTGTTTGGAAGTTCTGAGGGTGAGCGGCGCTACTTGGTCAAGGGTGCTTCTAAGAGTGTCATTGTAGTGATGAACAGCCAGATTAGGACAAGAAAAAGAGGAGATTGGGGACAGCGATGAGTGTAGGGAGTCTGAAAGTGTCTGAGGGTTAATGGATTGTAGATTTCTGAATGTGTGGTAGGTAGGAGTGCGCTGGGGTGGTCGAGGATTTGTGAGCGTGAAGGAGAGAATGTTGTGGTCAGAGAGTGGAAGCGGTGAGTTATTTAGGTGGGAGATTGAACAGAGGCGGACAAAGACCAGGTCAAGGGTGTTACCATCCTTGTGTGTCTCAGAGGTTGAAAGCTGTGAGAGGCCTAGAGAAGTGGTTAGTGATAGAAGCTGAGATGCAGATGTGGAAGTAGGGCTGTTAATGGGGATGTTGAAGTCTCCAAGGATAAGGGTTGGTAGTTCTGAGGACATGAAGTGCGGCAGCCAGGCAGAGAAGTGGTCAAGGAACTGGGTGGGCGAGCCTGGGGGCCGATATATGACCGCTACTCTGAGGGAGAGGGGACAAAAGAGCCTGATGGTGTGGACCTCAAAAGAAGGGAATGAGAGTGATGGAATTGGGGGGATGACCTGGAAAGTGCATTGTGGGGACAGGAGTATGCCAACTCCACCACCATGTCTGTTTGTGGGTCTCGGGGAATGGGAGAACTGTAAGCCACCATAGGAAATGGCAGCAGGGGAGACAGTGTCAGAATCCTGAATCCAGGTTTCAGTGAGGGCCAACATGAAGAGAGTTGTTCAGAAAGTAGTTGTGCAGGAAGGTTAGCTTGTTGCATGCAGACCGTGGATTCCAGAGGGCACAATTAAACGAAGGAGATGAGGGAGTGCAAGTAATATTAATAAGATTATTATGGTTTTGATATGAGGTAGGGTAGGATTGAGGTTGGGGATGGTGGACAGGGTTGGGGGAGATGTCCCTGAAATCAGTAGGAGTAGGAAGATAAAGAGCAGGTAGTTGTTGGAGTTGTAAGTCGGTTTTTTCTGTGATGTGTTTGGGCAAGATGGGCTGAGGTTTCTCAGGAAGGTGAGGAGTGTATGGTAGCTGTACATGGGAGAGGGAAGTATGGAGGGGCTGATGTGTATGAGTCGTGATGGAGGGGGGATGGGGCGGTGAATGTGGATGGCAAGGGAACACAGGAGGATAGAGGTAAAGTACATAATTAAAAGAAAGCAAAGTGTGGACTACCTGATTCCAGCCCTGATTAACTGCCATGGATAACTGCCGTTTACACGATGCTTGACTTCTGTGATGCTTAGCTGTCTGTGATGCGTGCACCCCACACATGCGTGCACCCCTTAGACCAGGGCCGGCGTCAGCACCCGGCACACCCGGGCAAGTGCCGGGGCCCTGAGCAGGCGGGGGGGCCCACTCGCCATCTGGCACCCCGCGCCGTTAGCGGAGGAGAGCGGCGTCAGCGCCGCCACT
This sequence comes from Oophaga sylvatica, assembly GCA_033576555.1. Lineage (NCBI taxonomy): Eukaryota > Metazoa > Chordata > Amphibia > Anura > Dendrobatidae > Oophaga > Oophaga sylvatica. Next base: position 27,951 of record JARQOD010004134.1, on the reverse strand, counting down.
GGGCCCCCCCCGCTTGCTCAGGGCCCCGGCAGCAGCTGGCACAATACTTACCTCTCCCGTGCCTCCGCTGCCGCAGCTCCGGCTCCAGGGGGCGCCGGCGCTTCCTCTCACAGCAGCGCCGCTGAATGACGTCATCATTCAGCGGCCGGCTGTGGCAGAGAGAGCGGACGCTGAACAGGTAAGACGTGTCTCTGTGTCTCTGTGTGTGTCTGTGTGTATGTAGTGCGGTGCTTTGTGTGTGTGTGTGTGTGTATGTGTATGTGAGAGAGTGCTTGTGCTGTAGTGCTGTCTGTGTGTGATGATGGGTAGGCATTGCTGATAATGGGGAGGCATTGATGATAATGGGCAGGCATTGATGATGGGGAGAAGATGATGATAATGGGCAGGCATTGATGATGGGGAGAAGATGATGATAATGGGCAGGCATTGGTGATAATGGGCAGGCATTGATGATGGGGAGAAGATGATGATGGGCAGGCATTGATGATAATGGGGAGGCATTGATGATGATGGGGAGGCAATAATTATGATGGGGAGGCTATGATGATGATGGGCAGGCATTGATGATAATGGGCAGGCATTGATGATGGGGAGGAGATGATGATGATGGGGAGGCATTAATGATGATGGGGATCAGATGATGATGATGGGCAGGCATTGATGATAATGGGGAGGCATTGATGATAATGGGGAGGCAATGATGATGATAAGGAGGCAATGATGATGATGGGGAGGAAATCATGATGATAATGGGGAGTCTTTCCACAGCGCCCTTTCCTGAGCCGTAACAGTGCAGAACGCAGTACAGCGCAGAGGAGAGCTCCATATTTTGTATGGAGCATTATATGGGGACCAGTATCCTGTATGGAGCATTATATGGGGACCAGTATCCTGTATGGAGCATTATATTGGGTCCAGTATTCTGTATGGAGCATTATTTTGGGTCCAGTATTCTGTATGGAGCATTATAGGGGGGGGTGACATCCTGCATGGGGTATTATATGGGTGATGAGGGGGAGACTGTGGTGCCCATAATATTGTATGGAGGACTGTACTGTCCAGTCTGTACTGTGCGCTGTGAGGATTTGGCGGTTTTTGAGCTATTGTACAATTTACAATAGATATCACTCATGTAATGGAAGAAGTGAAGTATTTGGCATTGTACTATACCCATATTTCTCTGCCGTATCTGTGCATCATGAATCGTGGTCTGTGTTAAAGGGGCCCACTGAGGCTCTTTCGCCCGGGGCCCATAAAAACCTGGAGCCGGCCCTGCCTTAGACTACTCCTAAATATATAGCCCACACTACAGGGTTAGGAGAGTGGGATTGTGGGAACTGGTTTGGGATAATTTGGCAGCTGGGGCCAGCACACCAGGGGGTGGTTAAATGATCAAGGGCCTAGACCTGGCAACATCTATATGTTTTAGCACCTTCCACCTGATTAGATCTACAGAGGCCCAATTCACAGAATATGAAGCAGTAAGTATTAAACAGTGCTAAAATGAATTATACTAAAGCTTTAGCAGGCACATTAAAATATGTAGCAAAATGGTAAAGCAGCAGATGACAGACAGTGAGCAGAAGTATGGAGTTGTACCATTGGGATATATTGCAGCAGAAAAGACAGCCAGCAGAGGTGGGGATTGTACCATTCAGCTGCTTGCTGACAATGAATGCAGTGCATACATGCAGACAGGACAATTCAGAGGTTGAATGATTTGATTACCATTGGGATATATTGCAGCAGAAAAGACAGCCAGCAGAGGTGGGGATTGTACCATTCAGCTGCTTGCTGACAATGAATGCAGTGCATACATGCAGACAGGACAATTCAGAGGTTGAATGATTTGATTACCATTGGGATATATTGCAGCAGAAAAGACATCCAGCAGAGGTGGGGATTGTACCATTCAGCTGCTTGCTGACAATAAATGCAGTGCATACATGCAGACAGGACATTTCAGAGGTTGAATGATTTGATTACCATTGGGATATATTGCAGCAGAAAAGACAGCCAGCAGAGGTGGGGATTGTACCATTCAGCTGCTTGCTGACAATGAATGCAGTGCATACATGCAGACAGGACAATTCAGAGGTTGAATGATTTGATTACCTGTGTGAAGAGAGAAGATGAATGTTAATTCCATGCCATGGATAACTGCCGTTTACACGATGCTTGACTTCTGTGATGCTTAGCTTTCTGTGATGCGTGCACCCCACACATGTGTGTGGGGTGCATTCATGTGCAAAAAAATCACAAGAACTGAGCAAAAGACCAAATACAAAAAGAGAACAGATACCAGCACAAGCCCCCAAAGGGGACCCGGCTGAACTCAAAAAGCAAGGCAGCAAAAACAAGGAAAATCAAACCACAGAAAAAAAAACAGAAAGTAACTTATCTGAATGATAGCAGGAAACAGCAAGCTGAATTCCAACCAAGACCAGGAAGTAACAATTGATCACCGGCGAGGATCATGGGAGGTCAGCTCACTTACGGTATATCAGGCCAGTCTGTCCCCCCTGATAACCATTCATCAATTGCAGGTGATGGACTTTTGTTGTTCAACATAGGTTCAATACCCTCAGCAACCACCAGAGGGAGCCTCAGCTCCGAAGTCGTCTCCAACACGTTCACAACAGTACCCCCCTTGAGGAGGGGTCACCGAACCCTCACGTAAGCCACCAGGCCAATCGGTGATAGGCACAGACAAGTCTCTCAGCATGAATGTCAGAAGCAAACACCCAAGAATTGTCCTCCTGACCATAACCTTTCCATTTAACCAAGTACTGGAGTTTCCATCTAGCCAAACGAGAATCCAATATCTTCTCAACCTCATACTCCAAAATGCCTTCAACCAAAACAGGGTCAGGAGGCGCAGCTATAGGAACCACAGGCTCGACAAACTTCTTCAATAAAGATTTGTGGAATACGTTGTGAATCTTAAATGTCCCTGGAAGAAGCAAACAGAAGGAAACGGGATTAAGAATTTTCACGATCTTGTAAGGTCCAATGAACCTTGGCTTAAATTTTGGAGACGCAACCTTCATAGGGATATTTTTTGAGGATAACCAAACCAAGTCACCCACTTTAAACTGAGAACCATCAGTCCTATGCCGGTTGGCAAACCGCTGGGCCTTCTCCTGAGAGAGGGACAACTTATCCACTACTTGATCCCAAATCTGCTGCATTCTCTCCACAATAGAGTCAACACCTGGACAGACAGACGCCTCCACCTGCCCTGAAGAATATCGAGGATGAAACCCAAAATTGCAGAAAAAAGGAGACATCAAGGTGGCAGAACTAGCCCTATTATTCAAAGCAAACTCAGCCAAAGGCAAAAAAGAGACCCAGTCATCTTGATCAGCAGACACAAAACATCTCAAATAAGTCTCCAAGGTCTGGTTTGTTCTCTCAGTTTGTCCATTGGTCTGAGGGTGGAACGCAGAAGAGAAAGACAGCTGAACTCCCAGTTTGGATTAAAATGTCCTCCAAAATCTGGAAACAAGCTGGACACCTCTGTCAGACACAAAGTTCTCTGGAATACTGTGCAATCGAACCACCTGTTGAAAAAACAAGGGCACGGGGGGGGGGGGCGTGGCGATGTAGCAGAGAGAGAGGACGCGCTGTGGCTGAGCTCCTCAGATCCTGAGCTTTATCCTGCTGCCCATCCTTTCTGACCGGTATATACCGGCATCCGATCCACTCCCCCAGCTTCCAGGAACCACCCGGTACTCGGGGGTCGCGGTGCGAGGTCCCTGTGAGTGGGACGATAAGGAGGACGCCAGCGGGAACGCAGGGCCTGGGAAGGCGGCGGCCATCTTCTGTGCGGTCTGACAGGAAGGACGCACTAGTGGAGGATCTCAGACTCGGGGGAGCAGCTGGAGAGAAGCGATTATTTCACTGGAGGTACCGTTGGGAGACGCAGTGTGAGCTCTGAAAAACGAGCCCTGCGCTCCCGTACTAACAACAATGTAATTGTGACATATATTATATACATATATTTATAGTTCATACACTTCTACATACTGTAATAGCCGCTAATTCAATTGCCGGCTTTTGTGAAATCACAGAAGCCGACATGAAATGATACATTGTTTCCACACAGTTAACCATGTCATTTCCTGTATTTTGATATATGGTTTTAAGTTACAATTACATAAGTATATGTGTGCAAAATTTCAGACATGTAGGGGTTAATTAAAGGTGTAAATTCGTTGAAAAAAAATGCGTGGGCTCCCGCTGTATTTTCTCCACCAGACAGACAAAGCAAGCGAGTGGGGGCAGATAATAATAGCCTAGGGAGGGTACATTTTTTTTGTCCCCCCACTGGCTACTAACATCTGCCCCCAGACACCCCAGAAAGGGCAAATCTCTAATTAGATTTGCCCTTTCTGGCACTTTGCCCGTCTATTCCCATTGCCCTGTAGCGGTGGAGAATGGGTTAATAAGGGGTTAAAATGACCTTGCAATTGAAAGGTCACTTTAAGCCAGGTTAATAATTGAGAGCTGTCAATTAGACAACTATCAATTATTAATCCTATTGTATGAAATAAAAATCAAACACACACAGTTTAATAAAAAATAAGTTTAATGAAATAATCACAGTTTTTGACCATATTTTATTTTCCTGCTAAAACCATTTCCTGTAATAAAAAAATAATAAAAAAAAAAAATTATTCTTACCAATCCGATGTACAGTCAGGTCCCACGGTGTAATCCATCAGAAAGGGTTAACAGGTTACAGCTGGCAGAGAGCTAATAATGCTGTCTCTGAGCTGTAACCCCCTGAATGAATAAGTTACTCTCCCAGCGAAAGGAGAGGAATAGATTCATGAATGGAGCTTAATTGATTTATTGCCACTTTCACTTCAGTGACCTGACCTAACGTGAAAGTGGGATACAATCAATTAAGCTTCATTCATTAATCACATCCTCTCCTGTCGGCAGGAGATAAGCTCATTCATTCAGGAGCTATCAGCTGAGCACGCAGGATTACTTGCGCTGCTTATCTGATTGCTAGTTAACCCTTTGTGAAGGATTACATCGTGGGACGTGACAGATCGCCAGATAGGTAAGAATAATGTTGTTTTATTATTTTATATTTATTTTAGAAGATCAAGGGCTTCGAACGGATTAAGAGTTAAATAAAAGATGGTCAAAAATATGTGTTTTTATTTCATTAAAATTATTTATTCTTAAAGTGTGTTTGTGTTTTTTTATTTACTTCAATAGGATTAATAATTGATAGTTGTCTAATTGACAGCTCTCAATTATTAACCTGGCTTAACCCCTTCACCCCCAAGGGTGGTTTGCACGTTAATGACCGGGACAATTTTTACAATTCTGACCACTGTCTCTTTATGAGGTTATAACTCCGGAACGCTTCAACGGATCTTCGCGATTCTGAGATTGTTTTCTCGTGACATATTGTACTTCATGTTAGTGGTAAAATTTCTTCCATATAACTTGCGTTTATTTTTGAAAAATACGCAAATATGGCAAAAATTTTGAAAATTTAGCAATTTTCAAACTTTGAATTTTTATTCCCTTAAAACAGAGAAATATGTAACACAAAATAGTTAAGAAATAACATTTCCCACATGTCTACTTTACATCAGCACAATTTTGGAATCAAAATTTTTTTTTGTTAGGAAGTTATAAGGGTTAAAAGTTGACCAGCGATTTCTCATTTTTACAACAAAATTTACAAAGCCATTTTTTTTAGGGACCACCTCACATTTGAAGTCACTTTGAGGGGTCTACATGACAGAAAATACCCAAAAGTGACACCATTCTAAAAACTGCACCCCTCAAGGTACTCAAAACCACATTCAAGAAGTTTATTAACCCTTCAGGTGCTTCACAGGAACTAAAGCAACATGGAAGGAAAAAATGAATATTTAACTTTTTAGCCACAAAAATGATCTTTTACAAACTTTTTTTTTATTTTCACAAGGGTAAAAGGAGAAAATGGACAGATAAGGTTGTTATGCAATTTCTCCTGAGTACGCCAATACCCCATATGTGGGGGAAAACCACTGTTTGGGCACACGGCAGAGCTCGTAAGGGAAGGAGCACCGTTTGACTTTTTCAAACTAAAATTGGCTGGAGTTGAGATTGGACGCCATGTCGCGCTTGGAGAACCTCTGATGCGCCTAAACAGTGGAAACCCCCCACAAGTGACACCATTTTGGAAACTAGACCCCCTAAGGTACTTATCTAGATCTGTTGTGAGCACTTTGAACCCCCAAGTGTTTCACAAAGTTTATAATGCCTGGGTGTGAAAAAAAAAAAAAAAATTCCACAAAAATGATTTTTTAGTCCTAAATTTTTGAATTTTCCCAAGGAAATTGGACCCCAAAAGTTGTTGTCCAATTTGTCCTGAGTACGCTGATACCCCATATGTGGGGGTGGAAAACTGTTTGGGCGCACGGCAGGGCTTGGAAAGGAAGTAGTAACGTTTTGGAATGCAGACGTTGATGGGGGTCATGTTCCGTTTGCAGTGCCCCAGATGAGCCTAAACAGTGGAAATCCCCCACAAGTGACCCCATTTTGGAAACTAGACCCCTAAGGAACTTATCTAGATCTTTGGTGAGCACTTTGAACCCCAAGTGCTTCACACAAGTTTATAATGCCCGGGCATGAAAATAAAAAATCCTATTTTTTTCCCACAAAAATTATCTTTTAGTCACTAATTTTTTATTTTCCCAAGGGTATCAGGAGAAATTGGACCACATAAGTTGTTGTCCAATTTGTCCTGAGTACGCTGATGCCCCATATGTGGGGGGGAACCACTGTTTGGGCGCACGGCAGAGCTCGGAAGGGAAGGAGCACCATTTGACTTTTTCCAACCAAAATTGGCTGGAATTGAGATTGGATGCCATGTTGCATTTGGAGAGCCCCTGATGTGCCTAAACAGTGGAAACCCCCCACAAATGACCCCATTTGGGAAACTAGACCCCCTAAGGAACTTATCTAGATCTTTGGTGAGCAATTTGAACCCTCAAGTGCTTCACACAAGTTTATAACGTAGAGCCGTAAAATTTAAAAATCATATTTTTTCCACAAAAATGATCTTTTCACCCGAATTTTTATTTTTCCAAGGGTAACAAGACTCCAAAAGTTATTGTGCAATTTGTCCTGAGTACACTGATACCCCATATGTGGGGGTATACCACTGTTTGGGTGCATGGCAGAGTTTGGAAGGGAAGGAGCGCCATCTCACTTTTTCAACGCAGAATTGGCTGGACGCCATGTCGTGTTTGGAGAGCTCCTGATCTGCCTAAACAGTGGAAACCCCCCACAAATGACACCATTTTGGAAACTAGACCCCTCAAGGAACTTATCTAGATGTGTGGTGAGAACTTTGAACCCCCAGGTGTTTCACTAAAGTTTATAACGTACAGCCTTAAAATAAAAAATCCTTTTTTTTTTTTACAAAAATGATTTTTTCGCCCCCAATATTTTATTTTCACAAGGGTAACAGAAGAAATTGGAACCCAAAAGTTGTTGTCCAATTTGTCCTGAGTACGCTGATACCCAATATGTAGGAGAAAAACTACTGTATGGGTGCACGTCAGGGCTCGGAAGGGAAGTAGTGACGTTTTGGATTGCAGACTTTGATGGAATGGTCTGGGGGCGTCATGTCGCATTTGGAGAGCCCCTGATACGCCTAAACAGTGGAAACCCCCCACAAGTGACCCCATTTTGGAAAATAGACCCCACAAGGAACTTATCTAGATGTGTGGTGAGCACTTTGAACCCGAAGTGCTTCACAGAAGTTTATAACGCACAGCCGTAAAAATAAAAAATCCTTTTTTTTTTACAAAAATGATTTTTTCGCCCCCAATATTTTATTTTCACAAGGGTAACAGGAGAAATTGGACCCCAAAAGTTGTTGTCCAATTTGTCCTGAGTACGCTGATACCCAATATGTGGGAGAAAACTACTGTATGGGCGCATGTCAGGGCTCGGAAAGGGAAGTAGTGACGTTTTGGATTGCAGACTTTGATGGAATGGTCTGGGGGCGTCATGTCGCATTTGGAGAGCCCCTGATGCGCCTAAACAGTGGAAACCCCCCACAAGTGACCCCATTTTGGAAAATAGACCTCACAAGGAACTTACCTAGATGTGTGGTGAGCACTTTGAACCCCGAAGTGCTTCACAGAAGTTTATAACGCACAGCCGTAAAAATAAAAAATCCTTTTTTTTTTTACAAAAATGATTTTTTCGCCCCCAATATTTTATTTTCACAAGGGCAACAGGAGAAATTGGACCCCAAAAGTTGTTGTCCAATTTGTCCTGAGTACGCTGATACCCAATATGTGGGAGAAAACTACTGTATGGGCGCATGTCAGGGCTCGGAAAGGGAAGTAGTGACGTTTTGGATTGCAGACTTTGATGGAATGGTCTGGGGGCGTCATGTCGCATTTGGAGAGCCCCTGATGCGCCTAAACAGTGGAAATCCCCAACAAGTGACCCCATTTTGGAAAATAGACCCCACAAGGAACTTATTTAGATGTGTGGTGAGCGCTATGAAGCCCCAAGTGCTTCACAGAAGTTTATAATGTACAGCCGTAAAAACAAAAAAATCTTATTTTTTTTACAAAAATAATATTTTCGCCCCAGTTTTTTATTTTCCCAAGGGTAACAGAAGAAATAGGACAAATTTCACAATAACTCTTGGGGTCCAGAGTACGCTGATACCCCATATGTGGGGATAAACTACTGTTTGGACGCATGGCAGAGCTCAGAAGTGAAGGAACACCGTTTGACTTTTTCAACGCAGAATTGGCTGGAATGGAGATCAGACGCCATGTCACATTTGGAGAGCCCCTGATGTGCCTAAACAGCGGAAACCCCCCAATTCTAACTCCAACCCTAACCCCAACACACCCCTAACCCTAGTCCCAACCCTAATCCCAACCCTAACCCTAATCCTAACTCTAACCCTAATCCTAACTTTAGCGCCAACCCTAACCCTAACTTTAGCCGAAACCCTAACCCTAACCCTAATGGGAAAATGGAAATAAATACATTTTTTTTATTTTATTATTTTTCCCTAACTAAGGGGGTGATAAAGGGGGGTTTGATTTACTATTTATAGCGGTTTTTATGATTGGCAGCTGTCACGCTAAAAGACGCTTTTTATTGCAAAAAGTAGTTTTTTGCATCGCCACATTTTGAGAGCTATAATTTTTGCATATTTTGGCCCACAATGTCATGTGAGATCTTAATTTTTGCAGGACGAGGTGACGCTTTTATTGGTACCATTTTTGAGCACGTGACATTTTTTGATCGCTTTTTATTTCGATTTTTGGGAGGTTAGAATGAACAAAAATCAGCAATTCATGAATTTCTTTTGGGTGAGGCGTTTTTATTGTTCCACGTGTGGTAAAATCGATAAAGCAGTTTTATTCTTCGGGTCAGTACGATTATGGCGATACCTCATTTATATAATTTTTTTATGTTTTGGCGCTTTTATAGAATAAAAACAATTTTATATAAAAAATAATTATTTTTGCATCGCTTTATTCTGCGAGCTATAACTTTTTTATTTTTTTGCTGATGATGCTGTGTGACGGCTCGTTTTTTGCGGGACAAGATGACGTTTTCAGCGGTACCATGTTTATTTATATCCGTCTTTTTGATCGCGTGTTATTCCACTTTTTGTTCAGCGGTATGATGATAAAGCACTGATTTTTTGCTTCGTTTTTATTTTTTATTTTTTAAGGGGTTCACAAAAGGGGTTAACTAGTGGGACAGTTTTATAGGGGGGGTCGTTACGGACGCGGCGATACCATATATGTGTACTTTTATTGTTTTATTTTTTTTATTTACAATAAGTAATGAATTTATTGGGGAATATTTTTTTTTTTTTTTTGGATTTTTTTTTACACATGTTTATTTTTACTTTTTTTTACTTTTTTACTTTGTCCCAGGGTGGGACATCACTGTATTTCATCAGATCGCTGGTGTGACAGTGTGCACAGCACTCTGTCACACCAGCGATGTGACAGGCAGTGCAGGACGCTTCCTCATGCCTGCTCTCGGCAGGCACTGAGGAAGCCGCCTCCCTCCAGGACCCCAGCGCCATCTTGGATCCGGGTCCTGGGAGGGAGGAAGCCCTCAGAGCAGCGCGATCACATCGCGCTGGTCTGAGGGTCTCAGGGGGGCGCGCAGGGAGCCCCCTGCCTGCGCGATCCTCCCCTGTGCCCCCAGTACACCGCGATCATGTTTGATCGCGGTGTGCAAGGGGTTAATGTGCCGGGAGCGGTCCGTGACCGCTCCTGACACACAGTCACGGGTGTCAGCTGTGATAATCAGCTGACACCCGGCGGCGATTAGCTGCGCTCCCTCCGGGAGCGCAGCTAATCGCCTATGACGTACTATCCCGTCCATGGTCAGAATGGCACGGGTTTTATGGACGGGATAGTACGTCTAATGTCAGAGAGGGGTTAAGGTCACCTTTCAATAGCAAGGTGGGTTTAACCCCTTATTAACCCATTCGCCACCGCTACAGGGCAATGGGAATAGACCGGCAAAGTGCCAGAAAGGGCGAATCTAATTATAGATTTGCCCTTTCTGGGGTGTCTGGGGGCAGATGTTAGTAGCCAGGGGGGGCACAAAAAAAATGTACCCTCCCTAGGCTATTATTATTTGCCCCCACTCGCTTGCTTTGTCTGTCTGGTGGAGAAAATACAGGGGGAGCCCACGCATTTTTTTTCAACGAATTTACACCTTTAATTAACCCCTACATGTCTGAAATTTTCCACAAATACAGTTATGTAATTGTAAGTTAAAACCATATATCAAAATACATGAAATTACATGGTTAACTGTGTGGAAACAATGTATCATTTCATGTCGGCTTTTGTGATTTCACAAAAGCCAGCAATTGATTTAGCAGCTATTACAGTATGTAGAAGTGTATGAACTATAAATATATGTATATATATATATGTCACAATTATATTATATATATAATATATATATATATATATATATGTATTCTATGTGTGTATATGTATTGTTTCTATTCTTTATTAAAGCTGTCAGTGTGATTTTACAGTAATGCCAGGGATGAATTAGCGGCTATTATACTATGTAGAAGTGTATGACCTATATATATATTATATATATATATTAGATGTATATATATATATATTATATATATAATTATTTGCTTTTTGTGTACATTTTTTTGTTACAATGTGATTTTTACATGACTTTTTACATAGAGATAACTGCTCTATGTAAAACTTCATGTTAAAATCGCATTGCATACAGATGGAAAACTGACAGAAAACGCATGGTGCGATTTAAAATCGCTTCAAAATCGCATGCCTTTTTACAACAAATGTACCGTTTTTTTCCTGCAGAAAACGGACCGATTTTTTTCCAGCCAGTGAGTATGAGGCCTAAGGCAGGTATCCGAGCAGCTAATGGAGTCTATTTCTTTAACCAGAACGTCTTTGACTGGGAAAATAAAGGACGTGCACTCTGAAGTGGGGCGTCTCCGGCATGATATGCAGGCCATGAGGGGGCGCATTACGGAGGTGGAGACGAGAGTGTCTAACTTGGAGGACACTCTCCCACCCATGGAGGCCAAATTAACCAAGGTGTCTGGCTCTATAAATGCTTGGAGGCAGAAGGCAGATGACTTAGAAAATAGGCTACGCCGTAACAACATTCGCATTATTGGTTTACTAGAGAAGTCGGAAGGTCAACAACCCGAGCAGTTCCTTGAGAATTGGCTTAAAGACACTTTGGGTGACGAATTCTCCTCTACATTCTTTGTGGAGAGGGCTCATAGAGTCCTTACAAGATCACTCCCTCCGGGCGCCCCACCTAGTCCCTTCCTGGCGAGACTCCTTAACTGTAAGGACAGGGATGCTATATTGCGCATGGCACGGCAAAAAAGCCCCATCAAATTTAACAGTGCCACAATCTCGATATTCCCTGATTTTTCTATGGAACTCCAGAGGCAGAGGGCACAATTTATGGAGGTCAAGAGGCAACTTCGATGAAAAAATATTCCATATTCTATGATTTACCCGGCTCGCCTTCGAATTGTCCACAATGGTTCTTCTGTATTTTTTACGGATCCGACTGGGGCATCTGAATGGCTACAGGCCCAGCTGGGATCTGGTGGGAAGGAGTCATGATCTATATACGGATGTTCGGGACTCTCCTACCAGATATAAATTGGAGCTCTTTCCACTAGCGTCTGAATTCAACAACAATACCGGACGCTGTTTTCAGTGAGGGTATCCCCTTGTTTACCTCACAATAGGAGCAAAAAACTTTGCTCCTCCACTTCTGAGTTTTTTTTCGTTTTGGCTTATAGGAGCTTGGGACTATGCTCCTTTTTGAATTTTAATTTGTTTTTTCTTACATTATTATTGTTAATTGAAGTTTATGTAGGTACTGCTGCCAGAATATTCATTATGATGCCTGTCGAGTTTAATTTGTGTGACACTGTATACCATACCAACACAAGGGACTATGGGGTCTGAATTAATATGCATGACCTGGAATGTGAGAGGTCTTGTGTCTCCCCGAAAAAGAATTAAGTTTTTCTCCTAGATTAAACGTCACCGCCCACACATTGTGGCCCTGGTTGAAACACACCTGACTAGAGACTGCTCGTTACGTGCAGAAACCATGGGTACAATGGTCCATACATGCGTTCCACACCAGCTACTCTAGAGGGGTTTCTCTGCTAATTCATAAGGACACTAGATGGGAGATTAAAGAGGCTCGGAGAGACCCTGAGGGGCTCTTAGTTTTTGTGCATGCATTGATAAATTTGAAAGATTATGTCATAATGTGTATCTATAACCCACCCCCAGCTAATATATCAATCGTCAGAAAGGCGGTAAGCTTTGCCTTAAATTATCCAGATGCACTAGTTACAGTATATGCATGGGAGATTTTAACTTAGTCATGAACAATGATCTAGATAGACTTAGACTAGACGGTGGAGTATCTGGGACGGCCTGCTCTCCATCTCCGCTATCATTGCTCATTGAAGGCAGTGGTTGGTTGGACTTGTGGAGAGTACGTCACCTGGCGGGAGAGAATATACATGTCACTCGTCCATTAAACACACTCTATCCCGTATAGACTATATCTTTGGATCTAGTAATCTGGCAATGTGGGTGGCAGATGTGGAACATGGGAATAAGGGCATCTCAGATCACAGCCCTATAATACTCACGCTCAGGTTTGGTCAAAGGAATCGTAATTTTTTTTGGAAACTGAACCCATTTTGGTTGAAACCGATAGGCCCTAATGACAGAACTTTAGACCAACTGGACAGCTTTATTTCCTCCCATTCGGAACCCCAAAATATTAACTTGCTGTGGGATGCCCTTAAAGCGTTACTAAGGGGATGTCTGTCTTCCACAATTTCCTATGTTAAGCGGGTGACATCTAGGGAAGTTGAGGAAATGGAAAAACGATTGAGCCATTCAGAAGCAAAGTATATAGCCAATCAAACAAATTAAAATAGAAATGAATGGCTAATCTCCCATAGATTGTTGTATACTCAATATATGGATACCAAGTCTAGGCATAAATTATTTTTTACTCACCAGTCATTTTTTGAACTGGGAAACCAGTCCAGTAAGTTGTTAGCATTTATGGTATGCCAACACAATACATCTAATACCATACTTCAAATTAGGAGATCAGATAAATCGATTGCGACCTCAATGGATGACATACTTCAAAGCTTTCATGAATATTATAAAACACTATATAGCTCTAGAGGGGGTTTTAGTACCTTAGACTGTCTCAAATATTTATCAGATATAAAATTTCCCACATTGAGTCCTGTTATGTTTTGGTAGCTGAGGAGATCAGGCAAAAACGGCAATACACCAGAGAGGTTGGAATCTACTGGATTGCAGTACCCTGACTAACCACCACAACTAAAGGCAGCCATGGAGCGTTCCTACGTTGGTCCTAGACGCCTCGTCACAGCCTGAGAGATTAACTACACCTAAAGATAGAAAGAGGAAAGCTATCTGCCCCGGAGCAGATCCCCAAAGAACATAGGAAGCCCCCAAACATGTAATGGCGGTTAGACAAGAGGAAATACAGACACAGACAGAAAATAGTATGAGCAAACGTTGGGGCCCAATCTGCCTAGACAGAAAAGGATAGGAAGGATACTTACTGCAATCCAAAAAAACCCTAAAAAAAAACAACGCTACTAATTGCAAAAACACCTGAGATCACACGACCTCTACCACCTAAATTAGTTCTCTGGTGTAACAAAACTAAGCCGCAGCCACTGAAAAAACTGGAAAAGGCAAATGAACAAACAACAGTGGCTCCAAAGGAACCGAGAGGAGCCCAAGCCCCCCCGGGGAGGGGAACCTGGCCAACCTCACAGAAATGCAGAGAAATATGCAAAGGGCAAGCACAAAAACAAAAAACAGAAAACAAAAAACAATTGGGCAACCCCACACCATATGTATGAAGTCTGCATCCATTGTATGGCATCTTAAACATTCTGAGGATTGGGACCACCCCATTTTAAATAGTCGTAGTGGGGTCAAGTACGACTGGTGTATTATGTACCTTTGCGTCATTTTGTTGTTGGCTGATGGGGACACTCTGGCTGGGGAATCAAGAACCTCCTCCCAGTCTTCATTCTGAATATCTGGAATTAAAACCTTCCACTTCTATTTTACTGATGATAGAGCAGAGTCAGAGCCTGCGGACAGCATATAAGTGTACAGGGTAGCGATAAGCCCTTGAGGGTCTTGCGATTTAAAAATCCCTATCAAGGGAAAGGAAGATATTGCTTGGGTTACATTTCTGTTGTGCAAATACGATTGAATTGCTGATCTAAGCTGTAAATACCGGAAAAATTGTGATTTGGGGAGACTGTATTTAAGTTGTAGGAATCACGGACTGGCTGGATATAAGGGAGGTTCCCTCCCATGATGGTTGCCGGTGATCAATTGTTCTTGTCTCAGCGTTGTTTCCTGGTTCACTTGGAAGCTTGCTGAGTCTTGCCTCTTCTCCTGCTCTCAGATAAGATATTTTCTGTTTTTTGTTTTTGTGCTTGCCCTTTGCATATTTCTCTGCATTTCTGTGAGGTTGGCCAGGTTCCCCTCCACGGGGGGGCTTGGTCTCCTCTCGGTTCCTCTGGAGCCACTGTTGTTTGTTCATTTGCCTTTTCCAGTTTTTTCAGTGGCTGCGGCTTAGTTTTGTTACACCAGAGAACTAATTTAGGTGGTAGAGGTCGTGTGATCTCAGGTGTTTTTGCAATTAGTAGTGTTGGCTTTTTTTAGGGTTTTTTTTGGATTGCAGTAAGTATTCTTCCTATCCTTTTCTGTCTAGGCAGATTGGGCCCCACGTTTGCTCATACTATTTTCTGTCTGTGTCTGTATTTCCTCTTGTCTAACCGCCATTACATGTTTGGGGGCTTCCTATGTTCTTTGGGGATCTGCTCCGGGGCAGATAGCTTTCCTCTTTCTATCTTTAGGTGTAGTTAACCTCTCAGGCTGTGACGAGGCGTCTAGGACCAATGTAGGAACGCTCCACGGCTGCCTTTAGTTATGGTGGTTAGTCAGGGTACTGCAATCCAGTAGTTTCCAACCTCTCTGGTGTATTGCCGTTTTTGCCTGCTCTCCTCAGCTACCAAAACATAACACCCACGTCATAATTACGTTCAGTTGGAGAAAATTTTCGAGAGAAAAATGCACAAGGGTTACTCTTAGAGGTCTCTGGATCTCTTTGGGACAAAACGGCACCTGCCCCAATTTCAGAGGCATCAACCTCTACCTGAAACGGTAGAGAAACATCAGGCTGCTGTAGAACAGGAGCAGAAGTGAATCTCTGCTTAAGTTCCTGAAACGCAGAGACTGCCTCAGGAGGCCAATTCACCACATCAGAACCCTTTTTGGTCAAATCAGACAATGGATTAACAATACCGGAGAAATTACCAATAAATTTACGATAAAAATTGGCAAAACCCAAAAATCTCTGAAGAGCCTTTAATGAAGTAGGTTGGACCCAATCACAGATCACCTGAACCTTGACCGGGTCCATTTCAACAACAGATGGAGACAAAATGAATCCCAGAAATGAGACCTTCTGTACGCCAAAAAGACACTTTGATCCCTTCACATACAGTGCATTCTCTCTCAAAATCTGGAACACAGTCCGAACATGTTTCACATGAGAGTCCCAGTCATTGGAAAAAATCAAGATATCATCCAAATAAACAATCAGAAATTTATCCACAAAATCCCTGAAAATATCATTTATGAAGGATTGGAAGATGGAAGGAGCATTAGTGAGCCCAAAGGGCATCACTAGGTACTCAAAATGCCCCTCTGGGGTATTAAACGCCATCTTCCATTCATCCCCGTGCTTAATGCGAATAAGGTTATACGCCCCCCCTGAGGTCAAGCTTGGTAAACCAACTAGCACTTTTCACTCTGGAAAACAGGTCAGAAATCAAGGGTAATGGATATTGATACTTCACAGTGATCTTATTCAAGAGACAATAATCAATACACGGCCTCAATGAACCATCCTTTTTGGCCACAAAGAAAAAACCGGCACCCAAGTGTGAAGAGGATGGTCTGATATGACCTTTCTCCAATGACTCCTTGATATAAGATCGCATAGCATCGTGTTCAGGTACATACAAGTTAAAAAGGCGAACTTTAGGAAATTTACCACCAGGCACTAATTCAATAGCGCAATCATAGCTCCTGTGAGGGGGCAAGGATGCAGATTTACTTTCACTAGATACATCCAAAAAATCATTCAAAAAGTCAGGAACATCCTGAGACTAGGGAGAGGCAGAAAAAACAGGAGTGTCAGTATTAACAGATTGGCAGCCCCAACTGGTCACAGACACAGATTTCCAATCCAAAACAGGATTATGAGACTGTAACCAAGGGAAACTTAGTACAATAATGTCATGCAGATTATGCAGCACCAGAAATTTGCAACTCTCCTGATGATGTGGTTCAACCCTCATTATCACCTGAGTAGAAAACTGGGGTTTATTCTCCGCCAAAGGGGTAGAATCAATGCACAGTAGGGGAATAGACTTCCGCAGGGGTATCATGGGAAACCCACAACGTTTGGCAAAGTCAAAATCCATCAGGTTAATAGCTGCTCCTGAATCAACAAAAGCCTGAGCAGAAAATGTGGACAGGGAGCAAATCAGGGTAACAGTCAACAGAAATTTAGTCTGAACACTACACAAGACAACTGAGCGTGCAAAATGTCTTCCCCGCTTAGCGCAGACGGAAATAGCATGAGAGGCGTCACCACAGTAGAAACATAACCCATTGCGCTTTCGAAACTCATGACGCTGAGCCCCAGAAGTCACTCCATCACACTGCATGGGCCCAGGAGCAGGCTCACAAGGCAACACCATCTCACGCATACCTCTGCGCTCATGCAAACGTCTGTCAATTTGAATAGCCAATGACATAGAATCATTGAGACCAGAGGGGATAGGGAATCCCACCATAACATCCTTTACATTCTCTGACAGCCCCTTCCGAAAAAGGGCTGCCAAAGCATCATCATTCCATTTGGTCAGGACTGCCCACTTTCGGAATTTCTGACAGTACAACTCAGCGTCTTCAAGACCCTGATTTAATGCCAACAAGGTCTTTTCAGCTTGATCAGTGACATTAGGTTCATCGTATAATAACCCCAGAGCCAGAAAAAATACATCAATATCATTCAAAACAGGATTCCCAGGTGTCAGGGAAAAAGCCCAATCCTGAGGGTCGCCGCGCAGGAGAGAGATGACAATTTTAACTTGCTGTGCTGCGCTCCCCGAGGACTTAGGTTTTAAGGCAAAAAACAACTTACAGTTATTTTTGAAATTCAGAAATTTAGCCCGATCCCCCAAAAACAAATCTGGCATGGGAATCCTAGGTTCCACAACTGGCAACTCAGCAAGATAGTTAGCAATACTCCAAACCTCAGTGGCAAGCTGATCCACACGGCCAGACAACTGTGCAAACTCCATTGAGAGAAAAAAAATCCTCCTCAGCACCCATAGAAAAAGAGGTAAAAATGCAACAAACAGAAAAAAAAAATCTCTGACAATCCTGACAACTTTATTTTTTTTCTTTCTACACTATTTTTCTCTTCTGTGAGTACCATATAATTTTCAGTTATGTCCGGTGATACTGTTATGTTTAGGTAGCTGAGGAGAAAAAGCAAAAACGGCAATACACCACAGAGGCTGGAACCTATTGGATTGCAGTAACCTGAACTAACCACACAACTAGAGGTAGCCGTGGAGCATTCCTACGTTGATCCTAAACGCCTTGTCACAGCCTGAGAGATAGCTACACCTAAAGGCAGAAAGATGAAAGCTATCTGCCCCGGAGCAGATCCCCAAAGAAAATAGGAAGCCCCCAAACATGTAATGGCGGTTAGACAAGAGGAAGCACGGACACAGACAGAAAATAGAATGAGCAAACGCTGGGGCCCAATGTAATGTATGTAGTACAGTTCATATAGCGTCTTGTGCTTGGGTGCGATGAAAACACAGGAGTCACAGGTTTGATATAGAAAAGTCCTGTATTACTTCATACAAGTTGGCAGAAATAGTCACACAGTTTGCAGACACAGAAACAGGAGACTGTTGTGAATGGGTTTGAGATGAGTTCTGAGCAGAGGCTCCCTCTGGTGGTTACAAGTGGTACTAGTGAAGATTGTGAGGACTGGGAATCAGGTGTTACTGACTGGTCTTATATAAGGGAGTCATTTTCCCATCAGGGTTGCCGGTGATCAATTGTTCTGGTCTGAATCCTTCATTCCAGTTTCCCTTGTAGCCTGCTGTGTCGTGTCTGCATCTCCTGCTACCAGATAAGAATTTTTCTTCTTTTGTGTTGTTGCTATATTTTTGCATTTTGTCCTGCACTTCTTTGGGGGCCTTCTGGGTCCCCTCCGGGGGCTTCTGCCTTCTCAGTTTAGTTCAGCCACTGAGTTTTGTTCTTTTGCTTTTTCCAGTTTTTTCAGTGGCTGCTGTTTTGATTTTGTTACACCAGAGAGCTAATTTAGGTGGTAGAGGTCGTGTGATCTCAGGTGATTTTGAAATTAGTAGAGTTGGTGTTTTTCAGGGTTTTCTGGGATTGCAGTAAGTACCCTTCCTGCCCTTTTCTATTTAGATAGTTTGGGCCCCAGCGTTTGCTCATTCTATTTTCTTTCTGTGTCAGTATTTCCTCTTGTCTAACCGCCATTACATGTTTGGGGGCTTTCTATTATCTTTGGGGTTCTGCTCCAGGGCAGATAGCTTTCCTATTTCTATCTTTAGGTGTAGTTAGTTTCTCAGGCTGTGACGAGGCGTCTAGGACCAACGTAGGAACGCTCCACGGCTGCCTCTAGTTGTGGTGGTTAGTCAGGGTACTGCAATCCCATAGATTCCAACTGCTCTGGTGTATTGCCTTTTTTACCTGCACTCCTCAGCTACCGAAACATAACAGTATCACCGGCCTAAAAATTGAAAATTGTATGGTACTCACAGAAGGGAAAAAATGTTGTGATAGAAAAAAAGGTTGTCAGAGTTGTCAGAGATATTTTTCTGTTTGTTGCATTTTTTTTTTTTTTTTCCCTCTGTATCTCTGGGTGCTGGGGAGGATCTTTTCTCCCAATGGAGTTTGCACAGTTGTCTGGCCGTGTGGATCAGCTTGCCACTGAGGTTCGGAGTATTGCTATCTATCTTGCTGGGTTGCCTGTTGTGGAACCTAGGATCCCCATGCCAGATTTGTTTTTAGGGGATCGAGCTAAGTTTCAGAATTTCAAAAATAATTGTAAATTGTTTTTTGCCTTAAAATCTAAGTCCTCAGGAAACGCAGCGCAGCAGGTTCAAATTATCATCTCTCTCCTGCGCGGCGATCCTCAGGATTGGGCTTTTTCTCTGATACCTGGGGATCCTGTTTTGAGTGATGTTGATGCGTTTTTTCAGGCTTTGGGGTTATTGTACGATGAGCCTAATGTCACTGATCAAGCTGAAAAAGCCTTGTTGGCATTAAATCAGGGGCTTGATGACGCTGAGTTATACTGTCAGAGATTCCGTAGGTGGGCAGTCCTGACCAAATGGAATGACGACGCTTTGGCGGCCCTTTTCCGGAAGGGTCTGTCGGATAATGTAAAGGATGTTATGGTGGGATTCCCTGTCCCCTCTGGTCTCAATGATTCTATGTCATTAGCGATTCAAATTGACAGACGTTTGCGTGAGCGGAGAAGTATGCGTGGAGTGGTGTTGCCTTGTGAGCCAGCTTCTGAGCCCATGCAGTGTGATGGAGTGGTGTCTGGGGCACAGCGTCATGAGTTTCGAAAGCGCAATAGGTTATGTTTCTACTGTGGTGATGCCTCTCATGCTATTTCAGTCTGCCCTAAGCGGGGAAGACGTTTTGCACGCTCAGTTGTCTTGGGTAGTGTTCAGACTAAGTTTTTATTAACTGTCACTCTGATATGCTCTCTGTCCTCATTTTCTGCTCAGGCTTTTGTTGATTCTGGAGCAGCTATTAACCTGATGGATTATGATTTTGCTAAACGTTGTGGGTTTCCCTTGATACCCCTACAGAAGTCTATTCCCCTACTGGGGATCGATTCTACCCCTTTGGCTGAGAATAAACCCCAGTTTTCTACTCAGGTGATAATGAGGGTTGAACCTGATCACCAGGAGTGCTGCAAATTTTTGGTTCTATATAATCTGCATGACATTATCGTGCTGGGTTTCCCTTGGTTACAGTCTCATAATCCTGTTTTGGATTGGAAATCTGTGTCTGTAACCAGTTGGGGCTGCCAATGTGTTAATACCAACACTCCTGTTTTTTCTGCCTCCCCCAAGCTCAGGATGTTCCTGACTTTTTGTTTGATTTTTCTGATGTGTTTAGCGAAAGTAAATCTGCATCCTTACCTCCCCATAGGAGCTATGACTGCGCTATTGAATTAGTGCCGGGTAGTAAATTCCCTAAAGGTCGCCTTTTTAACTTGTCTGTACCTGAACATGACGCTATGCGGTCTTATATCAAGGAATCATTGGAGAAGGGTCATATCAGACCATCCTCTTCACCCTTAGGTGCCGGTTTTTTCTTTGTGGCCAAAAAAGATGGTTCATTAAGGCCGTGTATTGATTATCGTCTCTTGAACAATATTACTGTGAAATATCAATACCCGTTACCCTTGATTTCTGACCTGTTTTCCAGGGTGAAAAACGCTACTTGGTTTACCAAGCTTGACCTCAGGGGGGCGTATAACCTTATTCGCATTAAGCACGGGGATGAATGGAAGACGGCATTCAATACCCCTGAAGGGCATTTTGAGTACCTAGTGATGCCCTTTGGGCTCACTAATGCCCCTTCCGTCTTCCAGTCCTTCATGAATGACATTTTCAGGGATTTTGTGGAGAAATTTCTGATTGTTTATTTGGATGATATCTTGATTTTTTCTAATGACTGGGACTCTCATGTGAAACATGTTCGGACTGTGTTCCAGATTTTGAGGGATAATGCTCTGTATGTGAAGGGATCAAAGTGTCTTTTTGGCGTACAGAAGATCTCATTTCTGGGATTCATTTTGTCCCCATCTGTTATTGAAATGGCCCCGGTCAAGGTTCAGGCCATCTGTGATTGGGTCCAACCTACTTCATTAAAGGCTCTTCAGAGATATTTGGGTTTTGCCAATTTTTATCGTTAATTTATTGGTAATTTCTCAATTATTGTTAAACCATTAACTGATTTGACCAGAAAGGGTTCTGATGTGGTGAATTGGCCTCCTGAGGCAGTCTCTGCATTTCAGGAACTTAAGCAGAGATTCACTTCTGCTCCTGTTCTACGGCAGCCTGATGTTTCTCTGCCATTTCAGGTGGAGGTTGATGCCTCTGAAATTGGGGCAGGTGCCGTTTTGTCCCAAAAAGATCCAGAGACCTCTAAAAGTAACCCTTGTGCCTTTTTCTCTCGAAAATTTTCTCCTACTGAACGTAATTATGACGTGGGTAATCGGGAGTTATTGGCCATGAAGTGGGCTTTTGAAGAGTGGAGACATTGGCTGGAGGGAGCCAAACATCAGGTGGTGGTCCTTACGGACCATAAGAATCTGGTCTATCTGGAATCTGCCAAGCGACTCAATCCTAGACAGGCCAGGTGGGCCTTGTTTTTCACACGTTTTAATTTTGTGGTTTCCTTTCTTCCTGGCACTAAGAATGTTAAGGCGGATGCCCTCTCGAGGAGTTTCCTTGCGGACTCTCCTGAGTTATCTGATCCTTCTGTTATTTTGAAAGAGGGTGTAGTTCTTTCCGCCATCTCGCCCAATTTGAGACTTGCTCTGGAGGGGTGTCAGGAGGATAGGCCCGAGCGCTGCCCTGTTGGAAAATTGTTTGTCCCGGACCAATGGAAAAAGAGTGTGATGTCTGAGATTCATTGTTCCGCATTGGCTGGGCATCCCGGAATTTTTGGTACCAGAGACTTGGTTAGTCGGTCCTTTTGGTGGCCTACCTTGTCTCGCGATGTCAGGGAATTTGTGCAGTCCTGCGGGACTTGCTCTCGCTCCAAGCCTTGCTCTCGCTCTAGTGGTTTGTTGATGCCATTGCCTGTGCCCAAGAGACCATGGACCCATATCTCTATGGATTTCATTTCCGATCTTCCTGTTTCTCAGAGAATGACCACCATCTGGGTAATTTGTGATAGGTTTTCCAAAATGATACATCTTGTGCCATTACCTAAGTTGCCTTCCTCCTCTGAATTGGTGCCGTTGTTTCTTCAGCACGTGGTTCGTTTACACGGCATTCCTGAGAACATTGTGTCTGACAGAGGAGTCCAGTTTGTTTCCAGATTTTGGAGGACTTTTTGTTCTAAACTGGGTGTTCAATTGTCTTTCTCCTCGGCATTTCATCCTCAGACCAATGGTCAAACTGAAAGAACAAACCAGACATTAGAGACTTATCTAAGATGCTTTGTGTCTGCTGATCAGGATGACTGGGTCTCTTTTTTGCCTTTGGCTGAGTTTGCTCTTAATAATAGGGCTAGCTCTGCCACTTTGATGTCTCCGTTTTTCTGTAATTCTGGTTTTCACCCTCGATTTTCTTCAGGACAGACGGAAGCTTCTGTCTGTCCAGGTGTTGACTCTGTTGTTGAGCGTATGCAACAGATTTGGGACCAGGTAGTGGAGAGGTTGTCCCTCTCTCAGGAGAAGGCCCAGCGGTTTGCTAACCGGCATAGGACTGATGGTCCTCGGTTTAAAGTGGGGGACTTGGTCTGGTTGTCCTCAAAGAATATTCCTATGAGAGTAGCATCTCCTAAATTTAAGCCTAGGTTCATTGGACCTTATAAGATCATGGAGATTATTAATCCTGTTTCTTTTCGTTTGCTTCTTCCAGGGACATTTAAGATCCATAACGTGTTCCACAAGTCCTTGTTGAAGAGGTTTGTTGAGCCAGTGGTTCCTGCTACTGTGCCTCCTGACCCTGTTTTGGTTGAGGGCAATCTGGAGTATGTGGTTGAGAAAATATTGGATTCTCGTTTTTCTAGACGAAGACTCCAGTATTTGGTTAAATGGAGAGGTTATGGTCAGGAAGACAATTCTTGGGTGTTTGCTTCGGACATCCATGCTAGGAGACTTATCCGTGCGTATCATAGAACTCATCCTGACCGACCTGGTTGCTCAAATGAGGGTTCGGTGACCCCTCCTCAAGGGGGGGGTACTGTTGTGAATGGGTTTGAGATGAGTTCTGAGCAGAGGCTCCCTCTGGTGGTTACAAGCGGTACTAGTGAAGATTGTGAGGACTGGGAATCAGGTGTTACTGACTGGTCTTATATAAGGGAGTCATTTTCCCATCAGGGTTGCCGGTGATCAATTGTTCTGGTCTGAATCCTTCATTCCAGTTTCCCTTGTAGCCTGCTGTGTCGTGTCTGCATCTCCTGCTACCAGATAAGAATTTTTCTTCTTTTGTGTTGTTGCTATATTTTTGCATTTTGTCCTGCATTTCTTTGGGGGCCTTCTGGGTCCCCTCCGGGGGCTTCTGCCTTCTCAGTTTAGTTCAGCCACTGAGTTTTGTTCTTTTGCTTTTTCCAGTTTTTTCAGTGGCTGCTGTTTTGATTTTGTTACACCAGAGAGCTAATTTAGGTGGTAGAGGTCGTGTGATCTCAGGTGATTTTGAAATTAGTAGAGTTGGTGTTTTTCAGGGTTTTCTGGGATTGCAGTAAGTACCCTTCCTGCCCTTTTCTATTTAGATAGTTTGGGCCCCAGCGTTTGCTCATTCTATTTTCTTTCTGTGTCAGTATTTCCTCTTGTCTAACCGCCATTACATGTTTGGGGGCTTTCTATTATCTTTGGGGTTCTGCTCCGGGGCAGATAGCTTTCCTATTTCTATCTTTAGGTGTAGTTAGTTTCTCAGGCTGTGACGAGGCGTCTAGGACCAACATAGGAACGCTCCACGGCTGCCTCTAGTTGTGGTGGTTAGTCAGGGTACTGCAATCCCATAGATTCCAACTGCTCTGGTGTATTGCCTTTTTTACCTGCACTCCTCAGCTACCGAAACATAACAGGAGACACAGCAGGCCAGAGTAATCCAAGCTCAGCAATCACTCTCCAATACAGATTCAGGATCTTCTTCTCTGTTACCGTAAGTCCATGCAAATGTGGGTCTTTCAAAGAGCAAGGTTCAGAGTCCACAAGTGCTTCAGAGTTCCTCAGTAGGAATAGCTGGAGTACAAGGTCCAAGGCTTACAGGAGTCAAGTCACAGGTTCACTGCAGGCTAGATTCTGAAGCACTGATTGTTTAGCTGTGGCTGCTTAAGAAGCAAAGGAGAGAATCAGGGCGGGAACATGCAAGCTGGAAACTCCATTTTGACTGAGGGCAAGATAGCTGCAGCAAGACAGAAAGTAAAATGGCTGACGAACAAACTGAGTTTCAGGAATATATACATAGAACCTTACATTACTCCCCCCTTAAGGACAACCTCCGGATGACCTCAGACCAGGCTTGTGTGGGTACCTCTGATGAAACTGACGGAGCAAGCGAGGAGCATTAACATTATTGACCGGTTCCCATGAGTTGTCCTCCACTGGGTAGCCCTGCCATTTAATCAGATATTGTAACTGATTTCTATACAACCTGGAATCTAAAATCCTTTCCACCACAAATTCTTCCTGACCATCGACTAGCACTGGGTCAGGGCAAGGAGAGGAACGTCCAGGAAACGTATTGGGTGTCGCAGCCTTTAGTAGGGATACATGAAAGACAGGGTGGATTCTCATAGTTCTGGGCAGTTGAAGACGACAAGCAACGGCACTTATAATTTTACTGATTTTATAGGGTCCAATGTACTTATGTCCCAACTTAGACGATGGAATCCTTAACTTAAGATTTCTGGTTGACAGCCAGACCAAGTCTCCTACCTTGAAAGCTGGTGCAGGTTTACGAAATTTATCTGCTGCTTTCTTGTACCTTTCTTGAGCCGATTCCAGATTTTCCTTTAGAAGATCCATATTCTTCTGTAAAGACGTGATTCTTTCAGCCACTGCTGGTAAAGGCGTTTCTATGGGAAATCGTGGTAGAATGTTAGGATGATAACCTAGATTAGAGTAAAAAGGAGACTGTTTAGTGGAGGCACTCTGAGAGTTGTTATACGAGAACTCAGCTAATGGAAGTAGATCCACCCAATCATCCTGTAGGTGGCAGATAAAGCAGCGGAGATACTGCTCCAGGGTTTGATTGGTTCGTTCGGTCTGTCCATTAGTCTGGGGATGAAAAGCAGAAGAAAGGTTTACTTTAATGTCCAATGCTGCACAGAAATTTTGCCAAAACCTAGAAGTGAATTGCACCCCTCGATCCGAAATAACCTCATCCGGTACTCCATGTAAGCGAAACACATCTTTAATCATCAAATCTGATGTCTGTTTTGCAGTGGGTAAGCCGACACAAGGGATAAAATGAGCTGCCTTTGTTAGACGGTCAACCACCACTAGAATGGTGTTCTTCCCCTGAGAGGTTGGTAACTCCACAATGAAGTCCATAGAAATGGATCCCCACGGGCGGGACGGGTGGGAAGAGGCTGTAACAGACCAGTTGGTGAGGAGCGAGGTGTTTTGCATCTTGCACAGACCTCACATGAAGTGACATAATTCAAAACATCCTTCCTGCAAGTGGGCCACCAAAAGAAACGAGAAAGAAATTCCTGTGTCTTTAGAATTCCTCTATGCCCAGCTATCTTGGAATCGTGAATGAGTTGCAATACTCTTAATCTGACTGTTTCAGGAATATACAGACGTTGTCCCTGAATCCACACACCATTCTTAAAGACAAGACTTACGTCCCTTGGGGGTTGTGCCAAAAAGGAATCCGCATGGTATGCTTCCTTGATGTCCTTAAGTAGGTCTTGATTATGAATTACTCCTAGGAATCTAGAGTCAGGAAGAATAGTCTTAGGAGGAGTAATTGGACGTGTCTCTGCTGAGTAAATCCTAGAGAGTGCATCAGCCTTTCCATTGCGCGATCCTGGTCTATAAGAGATGATAAAATTAAATTGGTTTAAGAAAAGATTCCAGCGAGCCTGGCGAGGAGTCAGGCACTTAGCCGACCTGATAAACTCAAGGTTACGATGGTCTGTCAGGACGACTATTTGCTGTGCAGCTCCCTGAAGAAGGTGTCTCCATTCTTTGAAGGCGGCAATAATGGCCAACAACTCTCTATTGCCCACATCGTAGTTCCTCTCAGCCGAAGACAACTGCTGGGAAAAGAAGGCACAGGGATGCAAGACATTCTTCTCACCTGTTCTCTGAGAGAGTATAGCTCCAACGGCACAGTCTGAAGCATCCACCTCTATTATGAAGGCAAGCTCGGGGTTGGGATGTACTAGGATAGGTGCAGTGGTAAATTTATCTTTTAGCGGGAAAATGCTTCCTGGGCTTGGGGAGTCCAGGAAAACCTAGACTCTTTCCGGGTAAGTTGAGTGATAGGTGACACTACCTCAGAGAAATTTCTAATGAAACGTCTATAGAAGTTGGCAAACCCGATGAAGCGCTGTACCTCCTTCACATTTCTAGGACTTGGCCAATCCTTGATGGCTTGGGTTTTGCTTCCATCCATACTAATTCCTTGTGTAGACAGTACATACCCAGAAATTGAATTTCGGTCCTATGGAATTCACACTTTTCAAGTTTGATGTAAAGATGATTTTGTCTTAGACGTTCCAAGACCATTCTCACATGTCCATGATGTTCCTCTGTGGAGTTAGAAAAAATTAGAATATCATCCAAATAAATTACCACGAATGTATCTAGGAGATCCCTGAAGATGTCATTCACCAAGTGTTGGAAAGTGGCTGGGGCGGTACTCAGACCAAAAGGCATAACTAGATATTCAAAGTGTCCATAGCGTGACCTGAATGCAGTCTTCCATTCATCCCCAGGTCTAATACGGACTAAGTTATAGGCCCCACGAAGATCTAGTTTAGAAAAAATTTTGGCATGTCGCACTCTCTCCAATAACTCAGGGATTAAAGGCAATGGATAACGGTTTCTAATAGTAACCTTATTGAGTTCCCTATAGTCTACGCATGGTCTCAGAATCCATCTTTCTTCTTTACAAAGAAGATGGGTGCACCTGCAGGAGATGAAGAGGGCGTATGAAGCCCTTGGCTAGATTTTCATCTATGTAATCCTTTAAAGCCTTTAGCTCGGGCCCCGCCAGGGGTAGATCTTACCAAAAGGTATCTCTGCTCCAGGCAATAATTCAATTGGACAATCATATGGACGGTGAGGAGGAAGCTGGTCAGCGTTCTTCTTGTCACATAAATCCACATAGTCCTGGTATACAGCTGGTAGTTCAGGGACTGACATGATTCCTTTAGGAACAGAGCAAGCTGAAACTTTTGGACTCATCTGTTTCTCTGGAAAGTGTAATTCCTTGGTCTCCCAGTTAATGGTAGGATTCTGAGC
>JARQOD010004133.1:0-57709 GCA_033576555.1 Oophaga sylvatica | reverse complement strand
TACTCTGGGGCTGCTGCATTATACTATGGGGCTGCTGCATTATACTATGAGGTGCATTATATCCCTGTGGGGCTGCTACATTATACTATGAGGTGCATTATATCCCAATGGGCCTGCTACATTATACTATGAGGTGCATTATATCCCTATGGGCCTGCTACATTACAATATGAGGTGCATTATATCCCTATCGGGCTGCTACACTATACTCTGGGGCTGCTGAATTTACTATGGGGCTGCTGCATTATACTATGAGGTGCATTATATCCCTGTGGGGCTGCTACATTATACTATGAGGTGCATTATATCCCTATGGGCCTGCTATATTATACTATGAGGTGCATTATATCCCTATGGGCCTGCTACATTACACTATGAGGTGCATTATATCCCTATTGGGCTGCTACACTATACTCTGGGGGCTGCTCATTATACTATGGGGCTGCTGCATTATACTATGAGGTGCATTATATCCCTATGGGGTGTTACATTATACTATGAGGTGCATTATATCCCTATGGGCCTGCTACATTATACTATGACGTGCATTATATCCCTATGGGCCTGCTACATTATACTATGAGGTGCATTTATACCTATT
Source organism: Oophaga sylvatica (assembly GCA_033576555.1). Taxonomy (NCBI): domain Eukaryota; kingdom Metazoa; phylum Chordata; class Amphibia; order Anura; family Dendrobatidae; genus Oophaga; species Oophaga sylvatica. Next base: position 57,108 of record JARQOD010004133.1, on the reverse strand, counting down.
GGGCTGCTACACTATACTTGGGGCTGCTGCATTATACTATGGGGCTGTGCATTATACTATGAGGTGCATTATATCCCTGTGGGGCTGCTACATTATAATATGAGGTGCATTATATCCCAATGGGCCTGCTACATTATACTATGAGGTGCATTATATCCCTATGGGCCTGCTACATTACAATATGAGGTGCATTATATCCCTATGGGCTGCTACAGTATTACTCTGGGGCTGCTGAATTTTACTATGGGGCTGCTGCATTATACTATGAGGTGCATTATATCCCTGTGGGGCTGCTACATTATACTATGAGGTGCATTATATCCCTATGGGCTGCTACATTATACTATTGCGTGATTATATCCCTATGGGCCTGCTACATTATACTATGAGGTGCATTATATCCCTATTGGGCTGCTACACTATACTCTGGGGCTGCTGCATTATATTTATGGGGCTGCTGCATTATACTATGAGGTGCATTATATCCCTATGGGGTGCTACATTATACTATGAGGTGCATTATTTTGCTATGGGGCTGCTACATTATACTATGAGGTGCATTATATCCCTATTGGCCTGCTTCATTATACTATGAGGTGCATTATATTCCTATGGGGCTGCAACATTATACTATGGTGCTGCTACATTATACTATGGGGCTGCTTGCATTATACTATGTGTGCATTATACTTTGGGGTTCCTGCATTATACTATGGGGTTGTTGCATTATACTAAGGGTGCATTATACTTTGTGCTCCTGCATTATACTATGGGGCTGTGCATTATACTATGAGGTGCATTATATCCCTATGGGGCTGCTACATTATACTATGAGGTGCATTATATCCCTATGAGCTGCTACATTATACTATGAGGTGCATTATTCCCATGGCCTGCTACATTATACTATGAGGTGCATTATATCCCTATGGGGCCGCTACACTATACTCTGGGGCTGCTGTATTATACCATGGGGCTGCTACACTATACTATGGGTGCATTATACTATGGGGCTGCTGCATTATTACTATGTGGTGCATTATATTCCTATGGAGGTGCATTATACTGTGGGTGCATTATACTATGGGGCTGCTGCATTATACTATGTGGTGCATTATACTCCTATGGGTGTGCATTATACTGTGGGTGCATTATACTATGGTGTTGCATTATACTGCTTTGGGAGTGCATTATACTGCTATGGGGGTGTATTATAGTAATATAGGGGAAATATACTGCTATGGGGGTGCATTATAGTACTTTAGGGTGCATTATAGTATTATAGGATGCATTATACTGCTATGTGGATGCATTATACTGCTATGGGGGTGCATTATGCTACTATGTGGGTGCATTATACTATATATGACTATGGGGTACCTTATACTACTATGAGGGTGCATTATACCGCTGTATATGACTGTGGGGTATATTATGCTATTATCGATGACTTTGGGGGTAATATGGAGAGTAGTGTTGAGCATTCCGATACCGCAAGTATCGGGTATCGGCCGATATTCGCGTTATCGGAATTCCGATACTTAATTCCGATACTTTTTCAATATCGTATACCGGAATCGGAAGTTCCCATAATTCTTTGAGAGGCAATGTGATTTTAGTCAGCCAATGAGGAATCCTACGAAGTGTGGGCACATCCTGTAATGCTGCGGTCATCTTAACTAATGGCATGGCTGTGATTGGCTGCTGAAATGATGTCAGAATGCACTATAAAAGGCGCCGCCGCCATTTTAGCGTCACTGTGCTGTGAATTCAGATAGGGACAGAACGCTACTCTGCTGACTCTGAGGGACAGTTAGAGATTGCGATTTAGTGTACTGTGCTGTAGGCAGGCTATCACCAACCGCTGTGTAAAGCTTCCTTTTGCCTGCAGTGTTGTTTTAACAGCTCTGCAAGGTGTGTGTGAGTGCAGGTGACGCTGCAGTTTGCTCTGCATCCAACGCTGTCTGTAGGCATCTGCACGTGTCACTCACAGACTCTTTTTTTTTTTCTTTAGTGTAATTCTAGCTGCTCCATTCAATAGAAATTATAGTGTGATGCGCTTCCATCCGTATCCAATACATTGGTTGCAAACACTATAGAAGTAGACAAAGGAGTAGCCTTTCACAGATTGTGGACAGTTGTGTTTCAGTGTTCACTTCAGTCTGTGTTTTTTATTTTTTGAGTGCATATCACGCTCCAGTTACTTGTTCAAGCACTGCTGCTTGTACTCTGCTGAGCGTGTCTCAGTGCCTCATCCTTTTCATTTTTCTCCAATTGGTGCTTCTCCATTATATTTGAAAAAAATCTAATCTATTAGTGTGACGCGCTTCCATCCGTATACAATACATTGGTTGCAAACACTATAGAAGTAGACAAAGGAGTAGCCTTTCCCAGATTGTGGACAGTTGTGTTTCAGTGTTCACTGCAGTCTGTGTTTTTTTTTTTTTTGAGTGCACATCACGCTCCAGTTACTTGTTCAAGCACTGCTGCTTGTACTCTGCTGAGCGTGTCTCAGTGGCTCATCCTTTTCATTTATCTCCAATTGGTTCTGCTACATTCCATTTAAAATAAATCTAATCTATTAGTGTGATGCGCTTCCATCCGTATACAATACATTGGTTGCAAACACTATAGAAGTAGACAAAGGACTAGGCTTTCCCAGATTGTGGACAGTTGTGTTTCAGTGTTCACTGCAGTCTGTGTTTTTTTTTTTTTGAGTGCACATCACGCTCCAGTTACTTGTTCAAGCACTGCTGCTTGTACTCTGCTGAGCGTGTCTCAGTGGCTCATCCTTTTCATTTATCTCCAATTGGTTCTGCTACATTCCATTTAAAATAAATCTAATCTATTAGTGTGACGCGCTTCCATCCGTATACAATACATTGGTTGCAAACACTATAGAAGTAGACAAAGGAGTAGCCTTTCACAGATTGTGAATAGTTGTGTTTCAGTGTTCACTGCAGTCTGTGAGGTATTTTTTTTTTTTTTTTTTAAATGCAGATCACGCTCCATTTACTTCTTCAACCACTGCTGCGTGTACTCTGCTGAGTGTCTGTCACTGGCTCATCCTTGTCATTTTTCTAAAATTGGTGCTGCTTTATTCTATTTAAAATAATTCAAATCTATTACAGTGACGTGCTTCCATCCGTATAGAATACATTGGTTGCAAACAATATAGAAGTACACAAACGGGCCTTTCACAGCTACTGAACATGGGTTTTTAATTTTTAACTAAAATATGTATTTTTTCAAATGACACAAATATAAGTAATGTTGAAGAGGAATAGTCCTACATCCATTGTTTGCACAATATTACAGGTGTACATCATGTCCCTTAATCAACAATGTATTATTATATTTACTTGTATGCTTTTATTTAAAAGCCAAGAACACAGAAGGATAACCTTCGCACTGCAGCTGTTGTCAAAGTTCAACCCACATTATGCACTTCCAACATTGCAGCATTTGAGGCATGATGTGAGTTGGATTTGTCAAAGTTATGGAGTGAGAAGGTTCACCATCAGTACCCTATAGCATAAGTATGCTTTTGTGCTAGCATTTGTGTTAGACATGTGGATATCTGCCATAATATGTCACAATTATTTAGTTACAGATTTGTTACCAACACTAATCATTGAATGGTTTTAAATTTGACGTTTCACTTGTTTACAGCTTAGAAATAAGGGTGTAGCCTGATATCTATGTGTAGCACTAGCCACTTTAACATGTCATGTTTTTTTCAACATGTGTAGCTAGGTAGCAGTAATTTTTGCCGGACACACAGCAGGGGAACAGCAGGCGTTACTGAACCCCACAAACACATCATCGATTGTTTTGATCTGTGCATCCAACACTTCTGAGCCCAGGGTCAAGGAGGGTGTAGCCTGAGGCCTAGTATGAGATGTTTGAACTTTAATTTGAACTTTAATTTGGAGTTAGCAGCATTAATTTTTGTCAGACACGCAGCAGGGGAACAGCAGGCGTTACTGAACCCCACTATCACTATAGCTTGTGTATTGGTCTGTGGACACGACACTTCTGAGCAGCAACTGGCAGTGTTGTAGCCCAGGGAGTATAGCTCAGGTGGTAGAAAGATGAACATAACAGGAGACATGGAAAACGTTGCCAACCAGTTAGTTAATCTGAAACCGGACAGGCAAATTCAGGCGAGATCCATGCCTAGTTCATTTTCAGAAAAGTAAGCCATTCTACATTATCGGAGGATAGTCGCATGCAACGGTCTGTTAGTACACCACCTGCAGCAGTAAAGACGCGCTCCGATAATACACTGGCAGCAGGGCAAGCCAGCACCTCCAATGCATACTGGCTAAGCTCTGGCCATGTATCCAGCTTAGAGACACAAAACTTGAATGGGGAAGAGCCATCTGGGAGTACACTGAGAGGGCAAGACATGTAGTCTGTCACCATCTTACGGAAATGTTGCCTCCTGCTGACTGGAGCCGTCTCGGATGGTGTAGACATTGGTGGCGCTGCCACAAAACTTCGACACATTTGGAACATACTGTTCTTGCCCTGTGCACAGGCGCTGCTTGTGCTCCCTCTTGTTGCAGAGCTGTCTCCACTGCCTCGACGCACAGAGCTGCTTTGTAAAGCAGTAGCAGCAGCGCTCTCGGCTGGAATGGAGAACATTATGGATTGCACCAGTGTGTCTTGGTACTTCCACATTTTACGCTCCCGGTTCAACGGTGTGATGAGGCTTTGTAAGTTGTCCCGGTAGCGAGGGTCTAGGAGGGTGTACACCCAATAATCAGACGTGGTGTGAATGTGTTCGATGCGGCGGTCGTTTCTCAGCCACTGCAGCATGAAATCAACCATGTGCTGCAGACTCCCAACTGGCCAAGAAACGTTGTCCCCTGCAAGAGGCGTCATCTCTGCCTGCTGTGCATCACCCCACCCTTGGTCTACATACTGACTAGAGCATTGTCTACCTCCCTCTGGAGCGATGTCTTCCTCCTCCATTGACTCCTCCTCATCCTCCTCACAAAGTCCTTCAAATACATATAAATTTACAAAATTTAAAACTCAAAATTTAAAAACTTTGTATCATAATTCTGTAACATCAGTTTATGGAAACACAATAGCATTACAAAAGGATAGACAAAAAATGTACATTATGTGCTTTGTAAATACATTAAAAGTTTGTAATGGTTATGAAAATATAGACAGCGACTCTGGAGGTTCAATTGTTGATACAGCATGGTACTTTGAAAGTCCTCCAGCCCTTTGTGAGGAACCACGTTGCGCTGACTGTCCAGAAGGTGATGGAATTTGTGACTCCTCATCCTCCACCTCTTCCAAAACCTCATGCCTTAGTGCTTGCAGTGTTTTTTGAAGCAGGCAGATAAGGGGGACAGTCAGGCTGACTAGTGCATCATCTGCACTCGCCATCCGCGTTGACTCATCAAACGCACGCAAAACGTGGCAGATATCCTTCATAGAGTTATTCGCCACTCATTACACTGGCAGTGGCTGCCCATTCATTATAGGATCCAATTCTAATTACTGGTTCTCACCAACAAAGCTCTCCACAGCGCAGCACCCCCCTACATCTCCTCCCTTATTTATATTTATCGGCCTAACCGACTGCTGCACTCTGCAAACGACCTTCGACTAACCTCTGCACTAATCCGTACCTCCCACTCCCAACTCCAAGACTTCTCCCGCGCTGCGCCAATCCTCTGGAATGCTCTACCCCAAGAAATTAGGACTATCCGCAATTTGGATGGTTTCAGGCGCTCCCTCAAAACACATTTGTTCACAGTGGCCTATCACATTCACTAATCAAAGTCATTCTATGTGTAATTCTGTGTGTGTAGCCCATTCACTATCTCCATGCATCCCTCACTCCCTTAAAATGGCTGGACCATCATTGTAAAAACACCATTGTATATAAACACCTGTACTTTGTATCTCCCCCACCTCATTGTAGATTGTAAGCTTTCACCAGCAGGGGCGGCTGATTTTGCTTTAATTATTGTATTGTTAACGTTGTTACTTATGACTTGTGTTTTGAAACTGTTAAACTGTAAAGCACTGCGGAATATTATGGCGCTATATAAATAAATAATATTATTATTCTTATTATAGAGGCCCACTCAGTAGTGGTGAAGTGTGAACGGCGCAAATTGCGAGTTGACTGCGCCTGATGCAGCTGATACTCCATTACTGTTGGCTGCTGCTCACACAACCGCTCCAACATATGTAACGAGGAATTCCACCTGGTGGGTACGTCACATATGATGCGATGTTCATGAAGGTGAAATCTGCGTTGCAGAGCTGCAATCAGCGATCTGGCCATGCTGGAACGTCGCAAGTGAGCGCACTCTAGGCGGACCTTGTGCAGCAGTGCATCAAGATCCGGATAGTCCCTCAAAAAACTCTGCACGACCAAGTTGAGCACATATGACAGACATGGTATGTGAGTGAGGTTGCCAAGGCCCAGAGCTGACACCAGATTTCGGCCATTGTCACACACTACCAAGCCTGCCTGTAGATTCTCTTCCAAAAACCACACGTCGCTCTCCTGCTTTATGGCATTACAGAGCTCCTGCGCTGTGTGGCTAAGATTCCCCATGGAAATTAATTTCAGGACGGCCTGTTGACATTTGGACACGGCTGTGCTCATATCGGTCGCAACAGGTAACGTTCACGGGTCCATGTGGAGGTAGACCGTGACGGCTCCTGCAGCGATGATTCTGAGGAACTGGAGTAGGAGGAGGAATCAATGTGTACAGACTTGATTCCTGCAATCCTTGGAGTTGGCAGAACACGTACAGCGCCACTCGCAAGATCAGTACCCGGCTGCACAACATTGACCCAATGGGCAGTGAGGGAAAGGTATTGTCCCTGGCCATGGGTGTTAGAACCCTCTTGTTAGGTTTTGTTTCAGTTTGCTGGTCACATGACCTTTTTTCCCTATTTAGTCTGGCTCCGCCCTTCTGGCTTTGCTTGACTTCATTGTATTATCTACTGTTAAGCTAGCCGGGTGCTTAGGTGCCTTAATCTGTCAGTTTTGCTTGATGTTAGGATCACAAAGTATTTATTTTTCTGTTTAATTATCCATGCTACAATTTATGTTAGGAGGTGTCCACCTTTTCTCCCAGTCCCTAGATCTTGTAGGGATTACTCCCTCGCAACTATAGGTCTTCGTTCACACTAGATGAGGACTTTAGCGGGTCTGGTCGCAGGATCAGGTTCCCCGTTACATCGTAGGGATTCAGCTTAGTTGTATTGTAGGGACAGAATTCCCTTCTTTCCTTACTGGTTGTAGCAGATCATAACAATGGGTACTGGTCCAGCATCGGTGGTCAGGTGGACCTTGCTACTGAGGGCTTTTAGTAGCGCATGTTTAATTTTTCCCTCAACATGCTTTTGCAGACCAGGGACGGCTTGCCTGCTGAAATGAAATCGGCTTGGCACATTGTATTGTGGGACTGACAATGATATTCAGTTACGGAAACTGTCTGTCTCCACCAGCCTGAATCACAGCATTTCAAGGGACAGGAGTTTTGCAATGCCAGCATTCAGAGCCTGTGCTCGTGCATGGTTTGCGGAGTATGGCCGTCTTTTATCCCATGCCTGTGCTACCGATGGCTGTTTTGTGGCCTGGGAGTGTGAGGATGACAGGGAACTTGCTGCTGTGTGTGGAATAACAGTTTGTCTCTGGACAACAGTGGCCGAGGTTCTTCCATGGCGATCCTGTGAGGAAGCAGAACCAGCTGTGTGTGAGCTCGATGAAGAGGCTTCAACACAACCTGAAGATGTAGGTGCTGCTGTAGGTTGGCCTACATCTCCAGTGTGTCTTTGTAACTCAACTACGTGCTTTGTCCGCACATGTTTCCACATATTTGTGGTATTGAGGTGACTGACACTTTTAGCTATTTTTAATTTTTGATTACACAGCTTGCATTTCACATAGCAAATATCATGTGCAAGTGTGTGAAAAAAGGACCACGCAGTGCAAGTCCTGGGAGCGCACGTTTTGACTTTTGGAAGACAACTGCTCCGAACAGGTGCCAAACTGGAGGCTACAGGCAACCGAGTCTGCAGCCTAACTCTCCCTCCTGTTTGTACCGTTGGGGCAATGTCTTCCTCTATCTTCCTTCTATCACTAACCATTTCTCTAGGCCTCTCCAGCTTTCAACCAAAGTACTGGTTCTCAGCCACAAAGCTATCCACAGTGCAGCACCCCTCCTACATCTCCTCCCTCATTTCTATCTATCGGCCTAACCGACTGCTGCGCTCTGCAAACGACTTTCGACTAACCTCTGCACTAATACGTACCTCCCACTCCCGACTCCAAGACTTCTCCTGCTCTACGCCAATCCTCTGGAATGCTGTACCCCAAGAAATTAGGACTATCCACAATTTGCATGGTTTCAGGCGCTCCCTCAAAACACATTTGTTCAGAGCGGCCTATCACATTCACTAATCAAAGTCATTCTATGTATTCTGTGTAACTGTGTGTGTGTCTCTAGCCCATTCACTATCTCCATCCCTCAGTCCCTTAAGATGGCTGGAACATCATTGTAAATGCACCATTGTATATAAACACCTATACTTTGTATCTCCCCCATCTCATTGTACATTGTAAGCTGTCACGAGCAGGGGCGACTTATTTAGCTTAAATTATTGTATTGTTAACGTTGTTACTTATGACTTGTGTTCTGAAACTGCTAAACTGTAAAGCGCTGCGGAATATGATGGCGCTATATAAATAAATATTATTATTATTCCTCTGAGCTGCTCCCACCACCTTCCTGTTCCTCATGCCATGTTGGGTCTTGGACCTCATCATCTCCACTACCCTCTTCCAACACCTGCTGTTGGGTGGTCTGGCCAGCACCATGCTCAACAGAAACTGGCACCTGGGTCTCATCATCATCAGATGCGTTCTGCGGTGTGCTGACCATCGGCACTGTCTCACCCGCCTCTTCAGATTCAGAGAGACACAGCTGTTGCGCATCACTGCATACTCCCTCTTCACATTACAGAATGCTGCTTGGCTGGGCCCTGTTTGCAAGCCAATAGATTCTGAGAACAGAAGCAGACACTCAGCTGGCTCCTGTACAGAACTCTCTGACTGCCTGGGCAATTTGCCAGGCGGTGAAGAGACAGATGGTTGCCCAACAGTGCTGTGGTCCTGAGAGGAGGTGGAAGCAATTGAAGTCGATGCATTGGCTGACATCCAAACAACAACGGCTTCAATTTGTTCTTCCCGCAGCAGGGGGGTACTCCGAGCTCCTACAAAAGTGCGCATAAAGGAACGCTCACGGGGAAAACTGGTGGATGCTGTGTCACTGGGGCCGCAGCAGCCACAGAATCCCCATGTCCTCTCCCTGAAGAAACTCCACGACCACGTGCCTTACTCCCTGCCTTCTTCATCTTGGTAGATTGATAAAGAAAGTCTGAAAAGTTATAAGGTCTAAGTGTGGTTATTCCGCAGAGACTGCAGTGAACACTGCACACAACTGTTCACTACCCAATGCGTCTCAGCAGGAAGGCAGTCTGTGCGTCAAAACAAAGGCACAAGCATACATCCATGTACCCTGTTTATAAAGCTATATAAAAAAAATTATGTAGTAGTGACGCACACTTTATTGAGGTACAGTATTACATCGCCATTCACCATCTGTGGCTATGCAGTCTCATCTATATATACCTTATCTATCTGTTGTCATGCTTCCAAGTCGACAGTCAGCCATAAATAGCAATTTTCACTATGCACTATGCACTTTTTAAAGGTTATGTTTGTTAATAAAAATGATTATTGCCACATATTATGAGTATTACATGATGGAAATTGTATAATTTTGTATAAAATATTTAGTGACATTATTCAGCAAATGGAACATTTTAGTAATATCACAGATAACTTGTAATGCTGATGATGTTTTGAAGTCAGACATTCATTGTCTATACAATAAAAATGGTGTACATACTGTTACTTATCCATCATTAATGGATTCAGATATGTACTTGTATGCTTTTATGTACAACCGTATAGCAGATTCCTTAACTAATTTATTTTGTGGTTTGCATTGCTGTTCAACATGTTAATGTATGTGTTTATGTTTGTCAATTCTTTATTTATCTAGATATTAGTTTAAATGAAATCATCATCTTATGGTAGTAAAGGTTATCTTTCTCTTGTTTGAAGTATAGACATTTAAAATTGACAGGTAACAAGGAAATTACTTGATCTAGTATTTAAACATCCTCCTTGACCCTGGGCTCCAACACCGCCAGTTGTTGCTCGGAAGTGCTGTTAGCACAGTCAACACTTGCTCCTGTGTTACTGGGGTTCAGTAACGTCAGCTGGTCCTCGGTGCTTGTGCCATTGGCTCTTCCTTCTGCTGCCCTCCGGTTCCAGTACCGTCAGCTGGTCTCTCCGCAGTGCCTTTGGCCTAGGTGCCTCCATCTCGGTATCCGAGTTCCAGCAACGTCTGCTGGTCCTTGGTAGTGCTTTGGAGCACAGGTACCTCCTGCTTAGTAACCGTGTCCAGTAACGTCAGCTGGTCCTCGGTTGTGCCATTGGCTCTTTTCCTTCTGCTGCCCCTCCGGGTTCCAGTACCGTCAGCTGGTTCTCCACAGTGCCTTTGGCCTAGGTGCCTCCATCTCGGTATCCGAGTTCCAGCAACGTCTGCTGGTCCTTGGTAGTGCTTTGGAGCACAGGTACCTCCTGCTTAGTAACCGTGTCCCAGTAACATCAGCTGGTACAAGATTGTGCTACAAATACAAGATACGGAACAAGAGACACAAGAACAATAAGCAGAAGATCTAAAAGCAGAAGAACATGAAGTATAAGACCAAAATGAAGAGCAAAATATATGCTCTAAATTCTAAGCAGAAGAAGACTAAGCAGTGTATGGGGGTGAGTCCGTTCCTCCTCGTGGTGCCCCTGGAAAATGCCTGCTGCTGCAGGCTAAACTGAACACGGACAAATACTGTTGTAATTTAAATCTTTTGTGACAGCAAGAACGGAAGGATGAAAAATTCATACTTTGACAGATTACAAGTACAGGATTCTCTGTCACAAATAAGAATATGATGAAGAAGATGAAGCAGAATATGAATAAGAATAATAGTTTAATAAGAAGAATATGAGTAATGTTAACAAAGATGAATAGCAAGAAGTTTAAGAAGAAGATAAAGAAGGTGAAGATGAAGAATAATTTGATGAAAAAGATGATGCTGCAGAAGATTATGAAGGAGAAAGTGTGTGAAAAGTTAAAAAGGTGAAGATGAAGAGCATGGAAGTTGTGTAATATACATATTTGCCAAAATAGAAAAAACATTAACAACATTGTCAATTTCTTCGTCAATCCGAACATCTTTAAAAAAAAAATATTTATGCTATTCCATTTGATTGGGTTAAACATCTATGCCTTTAATGTCTCCTCAACCTTCCCCAATACATTCTACATTACTCTTTCTTGTTTTCCTTCATGTACAATTAACCAACAAGGCAAGAATGGGGTTTTTTTAATTTCGATATTTTGTTCCCATAGACTTACATGGGACTTCCGGTATCGGTATCGGGTATCGCCGATATTTTAATGTTATCGGCGATACCATTCCGATTCCGATACTTTTGGATATCGGAAAGTATTGCTCAACTCTAATGGAGAGACATGAGGCAGAATGGGAGGACATGTGGGGTCCTATGTGTGCATTATACTATGGAGCTGCCGCATTATGCTATGGGGCTGCTGCATTATACTATGGGGTGCATTATACTCCTATGGGGGTGCATTATACTATGGGTGCATTATGCTATGGGGCTGCTGCATTATACTATGGGTGCATTATACTATGGGGCTGCTGCATTATACTATGGGTGCACTATACTATGGGTGCATTATACTATGGGGCTGCTGCATTATACTATGGGGTGCATTAAACTCCTATGGGGTGCATTATACTATGGGTGCACTATACTATGGGTGAATTATACTATGGGGCTGCTGCATTATACTATGGGGTGCATTATACTCCTATGGGGGTGCATTATACTATGGGGCTGCTGCATTATACTATGGGTGCACTATACTATGGGTGCATTACACTATGGGGCTGCTGCATTATACTATGGGGTGCATTATACTCCTATCGGGGTGCATTATACTATGGGTGCATTATGCTATGGGGTTGCTGCATTATACTATGATGTTGCATTATACTGCTTTGGGAGTGAATTATACTGCTATGGGGTGCATTATAGTACTTTAGGGTACATTATAGTACTATAGGATGCATTTACTGCTATGTGGGTGCATTATACTGCTATGGGGGTGCATTATACTACTATGTGGGTGCATTATACTATATATGACTATGGGGTCCCTTATACTACTATGGGGTGCATTATATTGCTATATATGACTATGGGGTATATTATGCTATTATCAATGACTTTGGGGGCAATATGGAGAGACATGAGGCAGAGTAGGAGGACTTGTGGGGTCAAGAATGTGGGATATTATTTCTGTAGGGGTTAATTAAAGGATTTTATTTTTGAGGATAGTGTTTTCAGTGTAGGGGAGGAGATGTCCTGTTACTGTGCAGGGTGACGTGGTCGCTTACTTTCTTCATCTGGCATAGTGTAGAGGTTAGTGAAAAATTGGGAAATGTGCTCTAGATAACTGTGTTATTTTCTGCAGAGAAAAGTCCTAGCTGGAAGAAGTGATGGCAGTGTGTGCTGGATGAAGATGAAAAGCGAAGATGAAGGACTTCAACTAGAGATGTCACCGATGAGTCAGTGTGTTACCTGTATGCTGACACTATACACTGTATACTATATACAGAGCTCCTGTGTATGTCACCAGTGATCACTGTAGTACCTGTACACTGACACTATATACAGAGCTCCTATGTATAATGTCACCGGTGATCACTGTTTTACCTGTACACTGACACTTTATACAGAGCTCCTGTGTATAATGTCACCGCTGATCACTTGTATTACCTGTACACTGACTCTATACACAGATCTACTGTATATAATGTCACCAGTAAACACTGTATTACCTGTACATGGACACTGTATACGAAGTACAGATCTCCTGTGTATAATGGCACTTATGGTGATATTAGTATTGTTTTTTTATTAATGATCAGTATTGTAGTATTCTGTCACTATGTTGTGGTAATATGTGACCTGGTCATGGTGTGGCTGTATTTGTTCCTTGTATGTGCTATTATTTGGCCTCTATGTGGTGGTAATATGTGATCTGGTCATTATGTGGTGGTATTTGTTCCTTGTATTTGCTATTATTCGGTCACTGTGGGGGTAATATGTGATCTGGTCATGGTGTGTTGGTTTTTGTTACTTGTATTTGGTATTAATGGTCATTTTAAAAATTGAAAAATAAATAAAAATATACCTAAATTGTATTGGATATTTTAACAAATGTTTAGTAAGTTACAGTAGCGTAAAACCGGGCCAAAAGATTCTACCTTGTCATAGTGGCAGATTAAAATATCTTTTGGCCAAAACAAAAGCTGCTGGTTATATATGTGGTGATGGAAACTGTAAATGTATGATTGGTGAGGATTTGGTGCAGAAGTGGAGCGGTGAGACTGTACAAGGTTCGAGGGGTGGAGGTGGGGCTGGGGCAGAGCCTGGGTGGACTCTCAATAGGGCCTCAAAAATTTTGCCAGTATGCTGCCCCAAAATTCCTAGTGGCAGCCCTGGGTGTCTCTGTCAGAGGCTACATCATCTTGCTATGATTAAGATGAGTTGTATGACATATTCCATTACTCACCCCACTTCCTCACCAGTTATATGCTTGCTAGAGGCAAAGAAGGTCAAGTGTGACCTGCATTTGGTACTACTACTGCCAGTATTGTAGCTGCCAACAATGTCATTGGTGTTTCTGCTGCTAGCATCTCTTACATTTTTTCCCAAAAAATATTTTTTTTCTATCATGCTAACACATACATTGCCTTTACAAGTTTTGGATTGACATATATTTTTAACACAAAATTTAATTTGTGTTCATAACTTTGTATTCACATTTAGTCAGCGTGCTCTGTGGATAGAGAGCATGCAATCTGCCCTCCCGCCATAGTAATGGCAAATGAAGAGAGGTGAGTTTTTTTCTCTTTCTTTCTTTCTTCTTCTTTCTTTCTTTTTTCTTTCTTTCTTTCTTTCTTTCTTTCTTTCTTTCTTTCTTTCTTTCTTTCTTTCTTTCTTTCTTTCTCGTTATTTCTCCCTCTATTTCTTTCTTTCTTTCTTTCTTTCTTTTCAGTACTTTGTGGGGCCATCATACTACATACAGATGGTACGAAAAGTATTCAGACCCCTTTAAATTTTTCACTATTTGTTTCATTGCAGCCATTTGGTAAATTCAAAAAAGTTCATTTTTTTTCTCAGTGTACACTCTGCACACCATCTTGACTGAAAAAAACAGAAATGCAGAAATTTTTGCAAATTTATTAGAAAAGAAAAACTGAAATATCACATGGTCATAAGTATTCAGACCCTTTGCTCATTATTGAGTAGAAGCACCCTTTTGAGCTAGTACAGCCATGAGTCTTCTTGGGAATGATGCAGCAAGTTTTTCACACCTGCATTTGGGGATTCTCTGCCATTCTTCCTTGCAGATCATCTCCAGTTCCATCAGGTTGGATCGTGAACGTTGGTGGACAGCCATTTTCAGGTCTCTCCAGAGATGCTCAATTGGGTTTAGGTCAAGGCTCAGGCTAGGCCAGTCAAGAATGGTCACAGAGTTGTTTCAGAGCCACTCCTTTGTTATTTTAGCTGTGTGCTTTGGGTCATTGTCTTGTTGGAAGGTGAACCTTCGGCCAAGTCTGAGGTCCAGAACACTCTTGAAGAGGTTTTCATCCAGGATATCTCTGTATTTGGTCGCATTCATGTTTCCTTCGATGGCAACCAGTTGTCCTGTCCCTGCAGCTGAAAAACACCCCCATAGCATGATGCTGCCACCATCATGTTTTATTATTGGGATTGTATTGGGCAGGTGATGAGCAGTGCCTGGTTTTCTCCACACATACCGCTTAGAATTAAAACCAAAAAGTTCTATCTTCATCTCATCAGACCAGAGAATTTTATTTCTCATAGTCTGGGAGTCCTTCATGTGTTTTTTTTAGCAAACTCTATGCGGGCTTTCATATATCTTGCACTGAGGAGAGGCTTCCGTCGGGCCACTCTGCCATAAAGGCCTGACTGGTGGAGGGCTGCAGTGATAGTTGACTTTGTGGAACTTTCTCCCATTTCCCTACTGCATCTGTGGAGCTCAGCCACAGTGATCTTGGGGAACTTCTTTAACTGTCTCACCAAGGCTGTTGTCCTATGATTGCTCAGTTTGGTTGGATGGTCAGGTCTAGGAAGATTTCTGGTGTTCCCAAACTTCTTCCATTTAAGGATTATGGAGGCCACTTTGTTCTTAGGAACCTTGAGTATTGCAGAAATTCTTTTGTAACCTTGGCCAGATCTGTGCCTTGCGACAATTCTGTCTCTGAGCTCCTTGGCCAGTTCCTTTGACCTCATGAGTTCTCATTTGGTCTGACATGCACTGTGAGCTGTGAGGTCTTATATAGACAGGTGTGTGCCTTTCCAAATCAAGTCCTATCAATTTAATTAAACACAGCTGTACTCCAATGAAGGAGTAGAACCATCTCAAGGAGGATCACAAGGATATGGACAGCATGTGACTTAAATATGAGTGTCTGAGCAAATGGTCTGAATACTTATGACCCAGTGATATTTCGGTTTTGTTTTTTTAATAAATTTGTAAAACTTTCTACATTTCTGTTTCTTTCAGTCAAGATGGGGTGCAGAGTGTACATTACTGAGAAAAAAATGAACTTTTTTAAATTTACCAAATGACTGCAATGAAACAAAGAGCGAAAAATTTAAAGGGGCCTGAATACTTTCCATACCCACTGTAGGGGATTAAACATGGGGCCATCATACTGTATGAAGGATTATACTTGGGGCCATCATACTATATGGGAGTTTATATGTTGGGACATCATATGGTATGAGGGATTATATGTTGGACTATCACACTGTATGAGAGATTATATGTGGAACCATCATACTGTATGGGGGATTATATGTAAGGCCATCATATTGTATGGGGGGTTATATGTGGGGCAATAATACTGTATGGGGAATATATGTGGGCCATCATACTGTATGGGGGATTATATGTGAGGCCATCATACAATATGAGGGTTTATATGTTGGGTCATCATAATATTTGGGGGAATATATGTGGTGCCATCATACTGTATGGGGGATTATATGTGGGACTGTCACACTGTATGGGGGATTATATGTGGGGCCATCATACTGTATGGGCTATTTTATGTGAGGCCATCATACAATATGGTGGATTATATGTGGGGTCATCATAATATATGGGGGATTGTATGTGGCACCTTCATACTGTATGGGGGATTATATGTGAGGACATCATACTGTATGGGGGATTATATGTGGAGCCATCATACTGTATGGGGGATTATATGTGGGTCCATCATACTATATGTACAGTCATGGCCAAAAGTTTTGAGAATTACACAAATATTAATTTTTACAAAGTCTACTGCTTCACTTTTTCTAATGGCAATTTGCATATACTCCAGAATGTTATAAAGAGTGATCAGCTTAACAGCAATTCCTTGCAAAGTCAATATTTGGCTAGAAAATGAACTTTATCCCCCAAAACACATTTCAACATCATTGCAGCCCTGCCTTAAAAGGACCAGCTAACCTCTTTTCAGTGATTGCTCCATTAACACAGGTGTGGGTGTTGATGAGGACATGACTGGAGATCAATCTGTCATGATTAAGTAAGAATGAGACCACTGGACACTTTAAAAGGAGGCCTGGTGCCTGGCATCATTGTTTCTCTTCTGTTAACCATGGTTATCTCTATAGAAACACGTGCAGTCGTCATTGCAATGCACAAAAACTGCCTAACAGGGAAGAGTATCGCAGCTAGAAAGATTGCACCTCAGTCAACAATCTATCGCATCATCAAGAACTTCAAGGAGAGAGGTTCCATTGTTGCCAAAAAGGCTCCAGGGCGCCCAAGGAAGACCAGCAAGCGCCAGGACCATCTCTTAAAAGTGTTTCAGCTGCGGGATCGGGCTACCAGCAGTGCAGAGCTTGCTCAGGAATGGCAGCAGGCAGGTGTGAGTGCATCTGCACGCACTGTGAGGCGGAGACTCTTGGAGCAAGGCCTGGTCTCAAGGAGGGCAGCAAAGAAGCCACTTCTCTCCAGAAAAAACATCATGGACAGACTGATATTCTGCAAAAGGTACAGGCAGTGGACTGCTGAGGACTGGGGTAAAGTTATTTTCTCTGATGAATCCCTTTTTCGATTGTTTGTGACATCAGGAAAACACCTCATTCGGAGAAGGTGAGCGCTACCACCAGTCTTGTCTCATGCCAACTGTTAAGCATCCTGAAACCATTCATGTGTGGGGTTGCTTCTCAGCCAAGGGAATCGGCTCTCTCACAGTCTTGCCTAAAAACACAGCCATGAATAAAGAATGGTACCAGAATGTCCTCCAAGAGCAACTTCTCCCAACCCTCCAAGAGCAGTCTGGCGATCAACAATGCCTTTTCCAGCATGATGGAGCACCTTGCCATAAAGCAAAGGTGATAACTAAATGGCTCAGGGGACAAAACATAGAGATTTTGGGTCCATGGCCTGGAAACTCCCCAGATCTTAATCCCATTGAGAATTTGTGGTCAATCATCAAGAGACGGGTGAACAAACAAAAACCTAAAAATTCTGACAAAATGAAAGCATTGATTTTGCAAGAATGGACTGCTATCAGTCAGGATTTGGTCCAGAAGTTGATTGAGAGCATGCCAGGGAGAATTGCAGAGGTCCTGAAGAAGAAGGGTCAACACTGCAAATATTGACTTGCTGCATTAACTCATTCTAACTGTCAATATAAGCTTTTGTTACTCATATAATGGCCATCATACTATATGGGCCATTACATGTGGGGCCATCATACTGTATGGGCCATCATACAGTATGTAGAGCCATTATACCATATGGGCCATTACATGTGCAGGGCTACATGTGATGCCATTATATGTGCAGGACTATATATGAAGCCATTATATATGCAAGACTATATGTGATACCATTATATTTGCTGGACTATATGTGGGGCCATCATATTGTGTGCAGGACTATATGTGGGGCTATTATATTATGTGCAGGACTGTTTGTGGGGCCATCATATTATGTGCAGGACTATATGTGGGGCCCATTATATTATGTGCAGGACTATATGTGGGGCCATCATATTAGGTCATCAGTGTTACAGTAGTGGATAACCCCTTTAAATATTCATGTTTCTCTCCTCTAGTACAGAACTGCCTTGTAGTATAATAATGTACGGTATTTAGTTAACATTCTTTTTGATCAAAGCTGGACATTATTTATGTGGTCTCCCTCGGCTGTGTGTCCACTATTTGCTCTCAGTCCTTATCGACATGCATGTCACTTGACAAAGGTTTTAATATTAGAGTTAGGACTGTCCCGATTACTGTCGCTGTGACGAGGCTCGATGGCTTTTGCATCTTTTTTATCAAAAAACATTAACTAAATACCATATATTATTTTGCTGCACTATGATATTTATTTATTTACTTCAGGTTATTTGATCATTATGTTTCTGTCTTTTTCTGTTCTGTGGCTAGTGTGAACATGCACTTACATGCTGCATGCACACCAATTTATGTCTCAGTTCATACCTTTTGTCTTTTTTATTTCTGTCTGTTTGCCTCATGTGTATACTGTATAAAGGTGTGGCCTGCCTTCAGCTGGGCATTATTGGTGTGGTCTCCCTCAGCTGTGTGTCCACTAATTAGGCTCAGTCCCTTTCAACCCTTATCTACATGCATGTCACTTGACAAATGGTAAGGTTTTAATATTAAAGTTAGGACAGTTATGGTTTCCTTGATGAGGCGGGATAGCTTTCATTTTTTATTTATTATTAAAAAACATGTTAACGAAATACCTTATATTATTTTCATGCACTATTTATTTATTTACAGTACAGACCAAAAGTTTGGACACACCTTCTCATTCAAAGATTTTTCTGTATTTTCATGACTATGAAAATTGTAGAATCACACTGAAGGCATCAAAACTATGAATTAACACATGTGGAATTATACATTACACTTTACAAAAAAGTGTGAAACAACTGAAAATGTGTCTTATATTGTAGGTTCTTCAAAGTAGCCATCTTTTGCATTGATTACTGCTTTGCACACAGAAAAGGTGAACTGATGGACTCTACATGCCTGGTTCCCACCGTGAAACATGAAGGAGGTGGTGTGATGGTGTGGGGGTGCTTTGCTGGTGACACTGTTGGGGATTTATTCAAAATTGAAGCGGTGAGCGGTCCAGCTCACCCCAAACCATCTCGATTGAGTTCAGGTCTGGTGACTGTGGAGGCCAGGTCATCTGGCGTAGCACCCCAACACTCTCCTTCTTGGTCAAATAGCCCTTACACAGCCTGGAGGTGTGTTTGGGGTCATTGTCCTGTTGAAAAATAAATGATGGTCCAACTAACCGCAAACCGGATGGAATAGCATGCTGCTGCAAGATGCTGTGGTAGCCATGCTGGCTCAGTATGCCTTCAATTTTGAATAAATCCACAACAGTGTCACCAGCAAAGCACCCCCACATCATCACACCACCTCCTCCATGTTTCACGATGGGAACCAGGCATGTAGAGTCCATCCGTTCACCTTTTCTGCATGCAAAGCAGTAATCAAAGCAAAAGGTGGCTACTTTGAAGAACCTAGAATATAAGACATATTTTCAGTTGTTTCAGACTTTTTTGTAAAGTGTAATGTATAATTCCACATGTGTTACTTCATAGTTTTGATGCATTCAGTGTGATTCTACAATTTTCATAGTCATGAAAATACAGAAAAATCTTTGAATGAGAAGATGTGTCCAAACTTTTGGTCTGTACTGTATTTATTTTTTATTTACTGCAGGGTATTTAATCATTATGTTTCTGTCTTTGTTTTTTTCTGTTCAGTGGCTAATGTGAACATGTGCTTTCACGCTGCAAGCACACCAATTTATGTTTCACTTCATACCTTGGAGTTTTTTCTGTTAGTATTCAGCAAGCTGAACAGCTAACTAACAGTGTGCACTGGGTGGAAAACCCCTTTAACAATGTGGAAGGATGGGCTGAGTGTATAAATTATAATTATTATAATATGCGCTGACCTTAGGTCCTCCTGCAACTAGGGAAATATATAGAAGTCCTACTTCTGGTTTCCCCTTCCAAAACCAAAAATTGTCAGCTGTGTTACGGGGCATAGGCGTAGTTACACAATGCCGTATCTCCCAACTTTTAAAGCGACTTTTTGTCCTCATGTCCCATCAGGTCTCGGGCCTACTACCGCTACATTGATGATATTTTAATTATCTGAGTCTGAGCAACACCTAAAGACTTTCCATGAACAGTTCAATCAATTTCATCCCACCATCAACTTAACACTCAACTACTTCAGCACTGAAATTAACTTTTTAGACACCATCATTAAGCTACAGAACAATGAAATAGAGACATCCCTGTATCAGAAGCCAATCGACCGTCCAACATACCTTAAATGGGACAGTTTTCATCCAAAACACATAAAAAACTCTATTGTCTACAGCCAAGCCATCAGATACAATCGTATATGTTCCAACCCCATGGATAGAGATGAACACCTTGGTCGCATCAGAAAGATCTTTTTTAATCAGGGCTACCATCCAAGAACAATTGAAAACCAAATTACAAGAACCACCAGAATATCAAGGAATCACCTGCTACATTACAAAACTAAAGATGAAAATAACTGGGTGCCTCTAGTAGTCACCTACAATACAAATCTGGGGTGCTAAGGGGCGCTGCATGGAAATTACAACCTTTACTGCAAAAAGAAGCCTGATTACAATCAATATTTCCAGACCCCCCACTACTGTGTTTTAGGCAGCCCCCAAATTTAATAACAAGATAAAGATCCCCAACTCATATCAGGACTACAAGATCCCAGGTACTTTCAGCTGCATCACATCTAATGTGGTTTACCTAATTATTTGTACTAAATGTCCAACTGGGGGTCTGTATGTGGGGGAGACCGGGGAAAAACTGAGAACAAGGATGAATTCTCATCGCCACACAATAAGAAAAAAAAGAATGGATCTACCTGTGGCCAAACACTTTTGTATCCTCGGTCATAGCATGATGGACATGAAATTACTTGTATTAAAAGCTAACTTTAAGTCTCAGAGAGACAGAAAGATCTGGGAATATAAACTCATGACAACCTTTGACACAATCAGTGCAGGAATGAATGTGTCGCATGGATTTATGTCTTTTTACATCAATTAAGTAATTTGCTCTTCAGACCTTCTGGGGGCTTCATAATACCAGACCCCAATCAGAGAGCAATAAAACTTTCACACTCCTTATCTATGAACTGTTCCAATATTTATGCTCACCTTTATCTCCCATAATGACAGTTCTGCTTCACGTCACTTGTCTTACCTAATGCATTGTTTCTGTGCCCTGTTGTGTATAAATATGTGATTCTTCAGATTTTGTATTAGTCTAGCCTGATGAAGAGACCTGAGTAGTCTCGAAACCTTGCAATTTGTTACCATCTTTTCAGTTAGCCATTAAAAGGTATCAACCACTGAGGACTAGTGTAATATATGTAGTACAGTTCATATAGCGTCTTGTGCTTGGGTGCGATGAAAATACATGAGACACAGGTTTGATATAGAAGGTCTTGTATTACTTCATAAAAGTGGCAAAAATAGTCACACAGTTTGCAGATACAGAAGCAGGAGACACAGCAGGCCAGAGTAACTTAAGCTCAGCAATCACTCTCCACAACAGGTTCAGGATCTTCTTCTCTGTTACCGTAAGTCCATGCAAACGTGGATCTTTCAAAGAGCAGGGTTCCAGAGTCCACAAGTGTTCAGAGTTCCTCAGTAGGAATAGCTGGAGTACATAGTCCAAGGCTTACAGGAGTCAGGTCACAGGTTCACTGCAGGCTAGATTCAGAAGCACTGATTGCTCAGCTGTGGCTGCTTAAGAAGCAAGAGGGAGAGAATCAGGGCGGGAACATGAAAGCTGAAAACTCCATATTGACTGAGGGCAAGATAGCTGCAGCAAGACAGAAAGCAAAATGACTGACGGAAAAACTGAGTTTCAAGAACATATACAAAGAACCTTACAACTAGTGTTGAGCGATACGATACCGCAAGTATCGGGTATCGGCCGATATTAGCTGTTTCGGCCTTTCGATACTTAGTTCCGATATTTTCCATATATCGTATACCGGAATCGGAAGTTCCCATAATTCTTTGAGAGGCAATGTGATTTTAGTCAGCCAATGAGGAATCCTAAGAAGTGTGGGCACATCCTGTACTGCTGCGGTCATGTTAACTAATGGCATGGCTGTGATTGGATGCTGAAATGATGTCAGAATGCACTATAAAAGGCGCCGCCGCCATTTTAGCGTCACTGTGCTGTGAATTCAGTAAGGGACAGAACGCTGCTGTGCTGACTCTGAGGGACAGTTAGAGATTGCGATTTAGTGTACTGTGCTGTAGGCAGGCTAGCACCAACCGCTGTGTAAAGCTTCCTTTTGCCTGCAGTGTTGTTTTAACAGCTCTGCAAGGTGTGTGTGAGTGCAGGTGACGCTGCAGTTTGCTCTGCATGCAACGCTGTCTGTAGGCATCTGCACGTGTCACTCACACACTCTTTTTTTTTTTCTTCAGTGTAATTCTTGCTGCTTCATGCAATTTAACTATTAGTGTGACGTGCTTCCATCCGTATCAAATACATTGGTTGCAAACACTATAGAAGTATACAAAGGAGTAGCCTTTCACAGATTGTGAACAGTTGTGTTTCAGTGTTCACTTCAGTCTGTGTTTTTTATTTTTTGAGTGCACATCACGCTCCAGTTACTTGTTCAAGCACTGCTGCTTGTACTCTGCTGAGCGTGTCTCAGTGCCTCATCCTTTTCATTTCTCTCCAATTGGTTCTGCTCCATTCCATTTAAAATAAATATAATCTATTAGTGTGACGCGCTTCCATCCGTATCCAATACATTGGTTGCAAACACTATAGAAGTAGACAAAGGAGTAGCCTTTCACAGATTGTGAACAGTTGTGTTTCAGTGTTCACTTCAGTCTGTGTTTTTTATTTTTTGAGTGCACATCACGCTCCAGTTACTTGTTCAAGCACTGCTGCTTGTACTCTGCTGAGCGTGTCTCAGTGCCTCATCCTTTTCATTTATCTCCAATTGGTTCTGCTCCATTCCATTTAAAATAAATATAATCTATTAGTGTGACGCGCTTCCATCCGTATCCAATACATTGGTTGCAAACACTATAGAAGTAGACAAAGGAGTAGCCTTTCACAGATTGTGAACAGTTGTGTTTCAGTGTTCACTTCAGTCTCTGCGTAATAACCACACTTAGGCCTTATAACTTTTCTGACTTTCTTTATCAATCTACCAAGATGAAGAAGTCAGTGAGTAAGGCACGTGGTCGTGGCCGTGGAGTTTCAGCAGGGAGAGGACGTGGGGATTCTGTGGCTGCTGCCTCCCTCAGTGACACAGCATCCACCAGTTTTACCCATGAGCGTTCCTTTATGCGCACTTTGGTAGGAGCTCGGCGTGCCCCCCTGCTGCGGGAAGAACAAATTGAAGCCGTTGTTGGTTGGATGGCAGCCAATGCATCGACTTCAATTCCTTCCACCTCCTCTCAGGAACACAACACTGTTGAGCAACCATCTGTCTGTTCACCGCCTGTCAAATTGCCCAGGCAGTCAGAGAGTTCTGTACAGGAGCCAGCTGAGTCTCTGCTTCTGTTCTCAGAATCTGTTGGCTCGCAAACACGGGCACAGGCAAGCAGCATTCTGCAATTTGAAGAAGAGGGAGTATGCAGTGATGCGCAACAGCTGTGTCTCTCTCAATCTGAAGAGGCGGGTGAGCCAGTGCCGATGGACAGCACACCGCAGAACGCATCTTATGATGATGATGAGACTCAGGTGCCAGGTTTTGTGGAGCATGGTGCTGCCCAGACCATCCAACAGCAGCAGGTGTTGGAAGAGGGTAGTGGAGATGATGAAGTCCGAGACCCAACATGGCGTGAGCAACAGGAAGGTGGTGGGAGCAGCTCTGAGGAAGAGATTGTCCCAACGGTACAAAGAGGAGGGAGAGGTAGGCTGCAGACTCGCTTGCCTGTAGCCTCCAGTTTGGCACCTGTTGGGAGCAGTTCTCTTAGAAATGTCAAAATTGGCGCTCCCATGACTTGCACTGCGTGGTCCTTTTTTGACAGACTTGTAGATGATATTTGCTATGTTCAATGCAAGCTGTGTAAGCAAAAAGTTAAAAGAGGTAAAAATATCAGTAACCTGAGCACCACAAATATGTGGAAACATGTACGGACAAAGCACGTAGCTGAGTTACAAAGACACACTGGAGATGTAGGCCAACCTACAGCAGCACCTACATCTTCAGGTCGTGTTCGAGCCTCTACCTCCAGCTCACACACACCTGGTTCGGCTTCCTCACAGGATCTCCATGGAAGAACCTCGGTCACTGTTGTCCATAGACAAACTGTTATTCCACCCACAGCAGCAAGTTCACAGTCATCGTCACACTCCCAGAACAAAAAACAGCCATCGGTACCACAGGCATGGGATAAAAGACGGCCATACTCGGCAAACCATCCACGAGCACAGGCTCTGAATGCTGGCATTGCAAAACTCCTGACCCTTGAAATGCTGTCATTCAGGCTGGTGGAGACTGACAGTTTCAGGAACTTTATGGCATTGGCAGTCCCACAATATAATGTGCCAAGCCGATTTTATTTCAGCAGGCAAGCTGTCCCTGCTCTGCAAAAACATGTCGAGGGAAACATTAAACATGCGCTACTAAACGCCGTCAGTAGCAGGGTCCACCTGACCACCGATGCGTGGACCAGTACCCATGGCCAGGGACGATACCTTTCCCTCACTGCCCATTGGGTCAATGTTGTGGAGCCGGGTACAGATCTTGCCAGTGGCGCTGTACGTGTTCTGCCAACTCCAAGGATTGCAGGAATCCAGTCTGTACACATTGATTCCTCCTCCTACTCCAGTTCCTCAGAATCATCGCTGCACGAGCCGTCACGGTATACCTCCACATGGACCCGTGAACGCTTACCTGTTGCGACCGATATGAGCACAGCCGTGGCCAAACGTCAACAGGCCGTCCTGAAATTAATTTCCATGGGGAATCGAAGCCACACAGCGCAGGAGCTCTGGGATGCCATCAAGCAGGAGAGCGACGTGTGGTTTTTGTCAGCTAATCTCCAGCCAGGCTTGGTAGTGTGTGACAATGGCCGAAATCTGGTGGCAGCTCTGGGCCTTGGCAACCTCACTCACATACCATGTCTGGCACATGTGCTCAACTTGGTCGTGCAGAGTTTTTTGAGGGACTATCCGGATCTTGATGCACTGCTGCACAAGGTCCGCCTAGAGTGCGCTCACTTGCGACGTTCCAGCATGGCCAGATCGCGCATTGCAGCTCTGCAAGTCAGATTTCGCCTTCCTGAACATCGCATCATATGTGACGTACCCACCAGGTGGAATTCCACGTTACATATGTTGGAGCGGTTGTGTGAGCAGCAGCCATCAGTAATGGAGTATCAGCTGCAACAGGTGCAATCAACTCGCAATTTGCGCCGTTCACACTTCACCACTACTGAGTGGGCCTCTATGAAGGACATCTGCGACGTTTTGCGTGCGTTTGATGTCTCAACGCGGATGGCGAGTGCAGATGATGCACTAGTCAGCATGACTGTCCCCCTTATCTGCCTGCTTCAGAAATCACTGAAAGCACTAAAGGAAGAGGTTTTGGAAGAGGTGGAGGATGAGGAGTCACAAATTCAATTACCTTCAGGACAGTCAGCGCAACGTGGTTCCTCACAAAGGGCTGGGCAGGGCTCACTTTGTGAGGAGGATGAGAAGGAGGAGGAGTCAATGGAGGAGGAAGAAATCCCTACAGAGGGAGGTACACAACGCTCTAGTCAGAATGTAGAGCGAGGGTGGGGTGATGCAGAGGAGGCAGAGATGACGCCTCTTCCAGAGGACAGCCTTTGTTAGCCAGTTGGGAGTCTGCAGCACATGGTTGATTTCATGCTTCAGTGCCTGAGAAACGACCGCCGCATCGCCCACATTCTCACCACGTCAGATTATTGGGTGTACACCCTCCTAGACCCTCGCTACCGGGACAACTTACAAACCCTCATCACACCGGTGAACCGGACCGTAAAATGCAGGAGTACCAAGACACACTGGTGCAATCCATACTGTTGTACATTCCAGCCGAGAGAGCTGCTGCTGCTGCTACTGCTTTACAAAGCAGCTCTGTGCGTCGAGGCAGTATAGACACCTCTACAACAAGAGGGAGCAGAAGCAGCGCCTCTGCACAGGGCAAGAGCTGTATGTTACAAATGTGGTAAAGTTTTGTGACAGCGCCAGCAAGGTCTAACCCATCCGAGACGGCTCCAGTCACCAGGAAGAAACGTTTCCGTTAGATGGTGACAGACTACTTGGCTTTCCCTCTAAGTGTACTCCCAGATGCCTCTTCCCCTTTCAAATTTTGGGTCTCTAAGTTGGATACATGGCCAGAGCTTAGCCAGTATGCATTGGAGGTGCTGGCTTGCCCTGCTGCCAGTGTATTATCTGAGCGTGTCTTTAGTGCTGCAGGTGGTGTAGTAACAGACCGTCGCATGCGACTATCCTCAGAGAATGTAGACCGGCTTACTTTTCTGAAAATGAACAAGGCATGGATCTCATCTGAATTTGCCTGTCCGTTTTCAGATTAAATAACTGTTTGGCAACGTTTTCCATGTCTCCTGTTATGTTCATCTTTCTACCACCTGAACTCTACTCCCTGGGCTACAACACCGCCATTTGTTGCTCGTAAGTAATTGGCAGGGGTACTGACTCCTGGCCAGCCTGGTTACAGCACGACAGCTGTTTCCTGGCAGTGTGAACGTCAATTATCCTCCTATAAGTTGTGCTGTCGTGTTGCATTCGGGTTAGCCGACTCTATGGTGCCTGCAGCTTAGGTGATTCCTATGTGTGCTGTGGGATATGTAAATAAAGGCGGTTTCCATTGTGACAATAGGACAAGCACCCACTGTAGGACTGTGTGATTCGGTAACTGCGGACGGCTTGCGTCCTGTCAACTTACATTTTCATGGGTGCGTTCTTCTACCCGTCCGGGGTCCAGTACTGTCAACTGGTTCTCCCCAGTGCCTTTGGCCTAGGTGCCTCCATCTCCGTATCCGAGTTCCACAAACGTCTGCTGGTCCTTTGTAGTGCTTTGGAGCACAGGTACCTCCTGCTTAGTAACCGTGTCACAGTAACGTCAGCTGGTACTCGGTTGTGACATTGCCTCTTTTCCTTCTGCTCTCCGTCCGGGGTCCAGTACCGTCAACTGGTTCTCCCCAGTGCCTTTGGCCTAGGTTCCTCCATCTCCGTATCCGAGTTCCACCAACGTCTGCTGGTCCTTGGTAGTGCTTTGGAGCACAGGTACCTCCTACTTAGTAACCGTGTCACATTAACGTCAGCTGGTACTCGGTTGTGACATTGCCTCTTTTCTTTCTGCTACCCGTCCGGGTTCCAGCACAGTCAGCTGGTCCTCGTTACTTCCATTGTCTCTTGCTCCATCTGATACCTGTCAGGGTTCCAGTAACGTCAGCTGTTTCTCGGAAATTAGACGACCTTAAAGACCACCCAGAAGAAGATGACGACAACAAGGACGACGAGCATGAAGCCAACCAGCCTGAACACCATCACAAAGAAAAAATAAAAGATTACCCAGAAGAAGATCACCAACAGGACAAAGAAGGTTAAGACAAACTGCAAGATACAGAACAAGAGACAGAAGAACAATAAGCAGAAGATCAAAAAGCAGAAGAACATGAAGTATAAGACCAAAATGAAGAGCAAAATATATGCTCTAAATTCTAAGCAGAAGAAGACTAAGCAGTGTATGGGGGTGAGTCCGTTCCTCCTCGTGGTGCCCCTGGAAAATGCCTGCTGCTGCAGGCTAAACTGAACACGGACAAATACTGTTGTAATTTAAATCTTTTGTGACAGCAAGAACGGAAGGATGAACAATTCATACTTTTACAGATTACAAGTACAGGAATCTCTGTCACAAATAAGAATATGATGAAGAAGATGAAGAGGAAGAAGATGAAGAATTTGAATATGAAGAAGATTAATTAGTTTAATAATAACAATATGAGTAATGTAAACAAAAACATGAATAGCAAGAAGTTTAAGAAGAAGATTAAGAAGGTGAAGATGAAGAATAATTTGATGAGAAAGATGATGCTGCTGCTGAAGATTATGAAGGAGAAAGTGTGGCACTGGCAAAAGTTAAAAAGGTGAAGAGCATGGAAGTTGTGAAACATACATATTTGCCAAAATAGAAAAAAGGTTAACAACATTGTCAATTTGTTAGTCAATCCAAACGTATTTCCAAAAAAATACATATTAATGCTATTCCAATGCATTGGGTTAAACATGTATGCCTTTATTGTCTCCTCAACCTCCCCCAATACATTCTACATTAGTCTTTGTTGTTTTCCTTCATGTACAATTAACCAACAAGGCAAGAATGGGTTTTTTTTTAATGTCGATATTTGGTTCCCATAGACTTACATTGGACTTCCGGTATCGGAATCGGATATCGACGATATTTAGTGATATCGGCGATACCATTCCGATCCGATATTTTTAGATATCGAGCAGTATCGCTCAACACTACCCAGAAGAAGATCACCAACAGGACAAAGAAGGTTAAGACAAACTACAAGATACAGAACAAGAGACAGAAGAACAATAAGCAGAAGATCAAAAAGCAGAAGAACATGAAGTATAAGACCAAAATGAAGAGCAAAATATATGCTCTAAATTATAAGCAGAAGAAGACTAAGCAGTGTATGGGGGTGAGTTCGTTCCTCCTCGTGGTGCCCCTGGAAAATGCCTGCTGCTGCAGGCTAAACTGAACACGGACAAATACTGTTGTAATTTAAATCTTTTGTGACAGCAAGAACGGAAGGATGAACAATTCATACTTTTACAGATTACAAGTACAGGAATCTCTGTCAAAAATAAGAATATGATGAAGAAGATGAAGAGGAAGAAGATGAAGAATTTGAATATGAAGAAGATTAATTAGTTTAATAATAACAATATGAGTAATGTAAACAAAAACATGAATAGCAAGAAGTTTAAGAAGAAGATTAAGAAGGTGAAGATGAAGAATAATTTGATGAGAAAGATGATGCTGCTGCTGAAGATTATGAAGGAGAAAGTGTGGCACTGGCAAAAGTTAAAAAGGTGAAGAGCATGGAAGTTGTGAAACATACATATTTGCCAAAATAGAAAAAAGGTTAACAACATTGTCAATTTGTTAATCAATCCAAACGTATTTAAAAAAAATATATATTAATGCTATTCCAAAGCATTGGGTTAAACATGTATGCCTTTATTGTCTCCTCAACCTCCCCCAATACATTCTACATTAGTCTTTGTTGTTTTCCTTCATGTACAATTAACCAACAAGGCAAGAATGGGTTTTTTTAATGTCGATATTTGGTTCCCATAGACTTACATGGGACTTCCGGTATAGGAATCGGATATCGACGATATTTAGTGATATCGGCGATACCATTCCGATCCGATATTTTTAGATATCGAGCAGTATATTGAGGACTCTCAATTCTAAATATTTTTCTATCTGCTGGCTAACACAGTACAAGATACACATCTTTCCTGTATCACTTCACATTATTCATTTTGTACTCCCATTCTGTTTTCTTATGGGTTGACTGCAAAGCCTGCTCTGCTACCAAGTCATCTGCACCCCAATATGCCTTTTAACCCAGGTACTGAATGGGCACAGGAAAAGCCACCTCACATTATTCATTTTGTACTCACACTCTGTTTTCTTAAGCATTGACTGCAAGGCCTGCCCTGCTACCAAGTCATATGCACCCCAATAACCCCAATCCCCCCTGGGAAGAAACATGGAGGAGGGCCTCTTAATTAAAAATGTCCCATTAAAAAGGAGCAAGTCTCCTAGACTTGCAATGCCCATACCCTAAGTGTGTGGGCTGGCCACCATTTTCCACTGTGGGGTATACCTCAACCTTTTCCTCAACAAGTATTTTTGGCCCATCAACACCACCCACCCTTGTTTGGAATTCAATAGTGGCTGTAGCAGCACGGAACACTTTAATGCTGGTGATCTAGTGGTGGCGGATGATGAGACGTGGAGAAAGGCATGCTTAAAAAATAGGCCCAATTTTTAGGAGCTGTACTCCTAGACTTAGAATGCCATGTGTACCCCACAGGGCCAACATTTCCCCTGTGGGGTACACCTCTACCTTTTTCAGAACAAGCATTTTACGCACAGCCTAACCACACACCCTTGTTAATAATGCAACACTGGCTGTTGCTGCACAGAACACGTAAACCCTTTTGATCTAATGGCGATGGATGATCAGACATGGAGGAAGGCCTGATTAAAAAATAGGCCCAATTTCTAGTAGCGGGACTCCTACACTTGGAATTCCCATACACTTTGTGTTTGGGCTGGCAAACATTTCCCCTGTGGGGTGTACATATTTTTAGCATTTTGGTGACGGGCATCATAACACCCTTGCCAAAACATAGTGGCCGGAGCATGACTGAATACGTTTACCCTTGTGTTGAAGTGGTGGTGGACGGTGAAGATGAGGAGAATGAGGAGGAGGACACCAAATAGCCAAAATCAGGAAGCGTATATTCATGTTTGGTTGTGAAGAGGTGCATGGGAATACACCTCCAAAAAAAGAACTAAATTGGAGTTTATGCTTCGCTGCCATCATTTGGTGATGTCGAGAAGTAGGTTCAATCCAGCCCTTGTTCATTTTTATAAGAGTCATCCTGTCTGCATTTTCCGTAGAAAGGCGAATGCACTTATCTGTGATAATGCCACCAGCAGCACTAAAAACCTGCTTGGACAAAACGCTAGCAGCAGGGCAGACCAAAACCTCCAAGGTGTAAAGAGAAAGCTCATGCCACATGTCCAGCTTGGAGACCCAAAAATTGAAAGGCACAGAGGAATCATGGAAAACGTTGGTACGGCCAGCAAGGTACTCCCTCAGCATCTTAGAGAAGATTGCATTCCTTGTGAGATTACCCCGCACCTCAGTGCATGAGCGATGGGAGGGTCTTAGAAAACTGTCCCAGAACTTTGCCAGTGTTCCCCTGCCTCTGCTGGAATGGATTTGTGTCTGCCTCTCCTGTCCTGCTTGGTTGGCCAATGAACTGTTATCTCTGCCGCCAGCATTTTGAGATGGAAATTTTTTAAATAATTCAGCAACAATGACCCGATGGTACTGCACCATTTTGTTACACCTGTCTGCCTCTGGAACAAAAGATTGAAAGGTATCCTTGTACCGTGGGTCTAAAAGTGTCACTAGCCAGTAATAACTGGTACCTAATATTTTGATAATACGAGGGTCACGGGAAAGTCAGCGCAACATAAAGTCAGCCATGCATGCAAGACTGGTAACAGGCAAGCCTTCTGTGTCCTCACCAACAGGATGATTGACCAAGGAGTCCTCCTCCTCCTCTTCTTCTTCATCTTTGTCACTGTCCTCAGGCCATCCACGCTGAACAGATGGCATGACAGTTGGGGTTGTAGTCCCGTCTATAGCGCATGAAAGTAGCTCCTGTTCTTCCTCCTCCTCTTACTCATTGTCAACCAATCCATGTTGTGATTACACGAGGCTGGGTTTTATGTAATCATCCTGTATGGTTCCTCATGCTCCGCCTGCAATGCCTCCTCATTCATTGTGAGCAGAGAGCTTTTCAGAATGCAGATGAGCGGGATAGTAACGCTAATTATGGCGTCATTGCCGCTCACCATCTTGGTGGACTCTTCAAAGTTTTGGAGGATGCTACATATGTCTGACATCCATGTCCACTCCTGAGGTCTTATATGTGGAGTGAAACTTGAAAAACGACGGCCTTGTTTATGCTGGTATTCAACAACTGCCTGCTTCTGCTCACAAATCCTTTCTAACATATGCAGTGTAGAGTTCCAACACGTGTTGAAGCATGGCAAGGGCGGCTGAAGCTGTAGCTGACTTTCTAAAATGTACACACAGGTGGCGTACTTTAACCAGCATATCCGGCAGCTTGGGATAGCTTTTTAGAAAACTTTGAACAACGAGGTTCAGCACATGGGCCAGGCATGGTATGTGTGTCAGTTCGCCTCGCTTCAAAGCCACCACCAGGTTCCTGCCGTTGTCACACACAACCATGCCTGGCTGGAGCTTAGCGGTGTCATCCACACATCTGCCTGCTCTTTCAGAGCTGTCAACAACTCTTCAGCATTGTGCGGTTTGTCACCTAAAAAAATTAGCTTCAGCACAGCCTTTTGCCGCTTGGCTTTGGCAGTGCTGCAGTGCTTCCAGCTTGTGACTGATGTGCTCATTTGTGACATGGAGGCTGAAGAGGAGGAGTGGTGTGAATGGGCTTGAGATGAGTTCTGAGCAGAGGCTCCCTCTGGTGGTTACAAGCGGTACTGGTCTGTCCAGTGAAGATTGTGAAGATTGTGAGGATTGGGAATCAGGTGTTACTGACTGGTCTTATATAAGGGAGTCACCTTCCCATCAGGGTTGCCGGTGATCAATTGTTCTGGTCTCCATCCTTGATTCCTGTTTCCCTTGTAGCCTGCTGTGTCGTGTCTGCATCTCCTGCTAACAGATAAGACATTTTCTTCTTTTTGTTTTTGTGCTTGATTTTTGCATTTTGTCCTGCACTTCTGTGGGGGCCTTCAGGGTCCCCTCCAGGGGCTTTTGCCCTCTCAGTTTAGTTCAGCCACTGATGTTTGTACTTTTGCTTTTTCCAGTTTTTTCAGTGGCTGCTGTTTTGATTTTGTTACACCAGAAACTAATTTAGGTGGTAGAGGTCGTGTGATCTCAGGTGTTTTTGAAATTAGTAGAGTTGGTGCTTTTCAGGGTTTTCTGGGATTGCAGTAAGTACTAGTGTTGAGCGATACGATACTGCAAATATCGGCTATGGGCCGATATTAGCTGTATCGGCCTTTCGATAATTCGTTTCGATATTTTCGTCATATCGAATACCGGAATCGGATTTGTCACTGTCACTGTCTGTGTCCGTCGGTCGGGTCTGTCACTGTCAGTGTCCGTCGGTCGGGTCTGTCAGGAGTCAGCGGCACTTACCTGGCAGAAGATCTCCGGCGGTCACGGCCTGGACTGCTTCATGGCCGCCATCCTCTTCTCCCCGGCGGTCACATGCAGTTTCTCGCGATAACTGCAGTGACTGCTGGGTAATCCCGGCCGTAAAGCAGTCAGTCCGATGACGTCACCGCCGGGGAAGCAGGTAATCAGCTGTGCTGCGCCGGGATGACAGGCTCTGCCTGTCATTGCGATGTAGCAGAGCTGGATCGTCGTGGGACTGTCGTTACTATGGACTGCGTCGGACAGGTGGTATACTGTTGGTTTGTTTTTTTTCTTTTTTTACAGGAGATCGATGGCGTCGCAGGAATGAGAGTACAATAAAAGAAATGAAAACTGTGTTGTCTCTTTTATTTCATTAAAATACTTTTTTCTTGCTTTGTCTTTTTTTTATGCATTTAATAACTTTGGGATTAATAATGGATCGGTGTCTTATTGACGCCTCTCCATTATTAACCGGGCTTATTGTCACCGTGCAATCAACGGTGACATTAACCCCTTATTACCCCGCTTGCCACCGCTACAGGGCAAGTGGGAAGAGCCGGGTAAAGTGCCACAATTGGCACATCTTTTGATGCGCCAAATGTGGGGCTGCTGTAGCCTGGTATTATCAGGCTGTTGAGGGCAAAAATCCATGGGCCTTGACAGTCTTTTAATACCAGGCCGCAGCAGTCTGCATTTTACTTGGCTGGTTAACAAAAATAGGGGGACCCCTACGCCGTTTTTTTTTCGAGGGGATCCCCTATTTTTGTTAACCAGCCAAGCTAAGCAGACTGCTGTGGCCTGGTATTATCAGGCTTGCAAGGTCCATGGATATTGGATCCTTACCAGCCTGAAAAACCAGGCCTCAGCGGTCTGCTTCATCTGGCTGGTTAACAAAAATAGGGGGGACCCCACGCCAATTTTTTTTGAGGGGATCCCCTATTTTTGTTAATCAGCCAAGATATGCAGACTGCTGTGGCCTGGTATTATCAGGCTGGCAAGATCCATGGATCTTGGCTCCTTAACAGCCTGAAAATCCAGGCCTCAGTGGTCTGCTTCATCTGGCTGGTTAACAAAAATAGGGGGGACACCACGCCAATTTTTTTCGAGGGGATCCCCTATTTTTGTTAACCAGTTCCCTCTGACATCACTGATTGTGTCCCTGGCTGACCTGAAGTGAAAGTGGAAAGCAATCAATTAAGCTTTCCACTTCCTCTCCTGTCAGCCAGGAGAGGAACTCATTCATTTGGGGGTTTACTGTGAGGCTGCAGCATTAGCTGCGGTCCCTGCAGTAAACATTAACCCTTTCTGAAGGATTACACCGTGGGACCTGACTGTACATCGGATTGGTAAGAATAATTTTGCTTTATTATTTTATTTTTATTACAGGAAATGGTTTTAGCAGGAAAATAAAATATGGTCAAAAACTGTGTGATTATTTCATTAAACTTCTTTTTTATTAAAGTGTGTGTGTTTGATTTTTCTTTCATACAATAGGATTAATAATTGATAGTTGTCTAATTGACAGCTCTCAATTATTAACCTGGCTTAAAGTGACCTTTCAATTGCAAGGTCATTTTAACCCCTTATTAACCCATTCGCCACCGCTACAGGGCAATGGGAATAGACGGGAAAAGTGCCAGAAAGGGCAAATCTAATTAGAGATTTGCCCTTTCTTGGGTGTCTGTGGGCAGATGTTAGTAGCCGGGGGGGGGGCAAAAATAATGGTCCCTCTCTGGGCTATTATTATCTGCCCCCACTCACTGGCTTTGTCTGTCTGGTTGCGAAAATAGGGCGGGAGCCCACGCATTTTTTTTCAGCAATTTTACACCTCATATATATATATACATATCATTAAATTTGTGACACATATATATATATTTATATTTATAGTTCATACACTTCTACATAGTATAATAGCCGCTAATTCAATTGCCGGCTTTTGTGAAAATGCAGAACCCGACATGAAATGACACTTGGTTTACATAGAGTTAACCATGTCTTTTCATGTAGTTTGATATCTGATTTGCACAAACAATTACATGAGTGTAAGTGTGCAAAATTTCACACCTGTAGGGGTTAATTAAAGGTGTAAATTCGTAGCAAAAAAGTCCGTTTTTTTTACAACGAATTTACACCTTTAATTAACCCCTACAGGTGTGAAATTTTGCACACATAGACTGATGTAATTGTTTGTGCAAATCAGATTGCAAACGACATGAAAAGACATGGTTAACCCTATGTACACCAAGTGTCATGTCATGTCGGGTGCTTCTGTCTTTTCACAGAAGCCGGCTTTACCCGGCAATTGAATCAGAGGATATTTTACTATGTAGAAGTGTATAAACTATACATATATGTATATATATGTCACAATGACATGTATATATATATATATGTATTCTATGTGTGTATATTTAGTGTTTACAAGGAAATAAAGGTTTTTTTTAGTTGCGATATTTTGTTCCCATAGACTTACATTGGACTTCCGGTATCGGAATCGGATATCGACGATATTTAGTGATATCGGCGATACCATTTCGATACGATATTCTTAGATATCGAGCAGTATCGCTCAACACTAGTAAGTACCCTTCCTATCCTTTTCTATTTAGTTAGTTTGGGCCCCAACGTTTGCTCATACTATTTTCTGTCTGTGTCAGTATTTCTTCTTGTCTAACCGCCATTACATGTTTGGGGGCTTCCTATTATCTTTGGGGTTCTGCTCCGGGGCAGATAGCTTTCCTATATCTATCTTTAGGTGTAGTTAGTTTCTCAGGCTGTGACGAGGCGTCTAGGACCAACGTAGGAACGCTCCACGGCTGCCTCTAGTTGTTGTGGTTAGTCAGGGTACTGCAATCTCATAGATTCCAACTGCTCTGGTGTATTGCCTTTTTTGCCTGCACTCCTCAGCTACCGAAACATAACAGTATCACCGGCCCGAAATTTAAAATTGTATGGTACTCACAGAAGGGAAAAAATTTGTGAAAGAAAAAACGGTTGTCAGAGTTGTCAGAGATATTTTTCTGTTTGTTGCATTTTTTTTTTCCCTCTGTATCTCTGGGTGCTGGGGAGGATTTTTTCTCTCAATGGAGTTTGCACAGTTGTCTGGCCGTGTGGATCAGCTTGCCACTGAGGTTCAGAGTATTGCTGCATATCTTGCTAGGTTGCCTGTTGTGGAACCTAGAATTCCCATGCCAGATTTGTTTTTAGGGGATCGAGCTAAGTTTCAGAATTTCAAAAATAATTGTAAATTGTTTTTTGCCTTAAAATCTAAGTCCTCAGGGAACGCAGCGCAGCAGGTTCAAATTGTCATCTCTCTCCTGCGCGGCGATCCTCAGGTTTGGGCTTTTTCCCTGACACCTAGGGATCCTGTTTTGAGTGATGTTGATGCATTTTTTCAGGCTTTGGGGTTATTGTACGATGAGCCTAATGTCACTGATCAAGCTGAAAAAGCCTTGTTGGCATTAAATCAGGGGCTTGATGACGCTGAGCTAGGCCTCTTTCACACATCCGGCGGGCGCCTGGCGGCGCCCCCGGCATTTTGCCGCAGCGCCGCATGTGAAAAGCTTTCACACTTCCGGCGCCCAAAATGCGTTTTTTTGCCGGATGGTTGCTGATGCTTGGAGAGATAAGCAACCATCCGGCAAAAAAAAAAAAAACGTTACATGCAGCGTTTTTTCCGGACGCCGCAATGTACATTTGCGCCGCATCCGGACAAAACCGCATGCAACGCATTGACATGCGGCGCCATCCGGCGCTAATGCATGTCAATGGGAAAAAAGCCGCATGCGGCGCATCAGATTTTCAGATGCGGCGCTGTGGGAAAATGCCGGGGGCGCCGCAAGGCGCCCGCCGGATGTGTGAAGCCAGCCTTATACTGTCAGAGATTCCATAGGTGGGCAGTCCTGACCAAGTGGAATGACGACGCTTTGGCGGCCCTTTTTCGGAAGGGTCTGTCAGATAATGTAAAGGATGTTATGGTGGGATTCCCTGTCCCCTCTGGTCTCAATGATTCTATGTCATTAGCGATTCAAATTGACAGACGTTTGCGTGAGCGGAGAAGTATGCGTGGAATAGTGTTGCCTTGTGAACCTGCTTCTGAAGCCATGCAGTGTGATAGAGTGGTGTCTGGGGCACAGCGTCATGAGTTTCGAAAGCGCAATGGGTTATGTTTCTACTGTGGTGATTAGTGTTGAGCGATACTGCTCGATATCTAAAAATATCGGATCGGAATGGTATCGCCGATATCACTAAATATCGGCGATATCCGATTCCGATACCGGAAGTCCCATGTAAGTCTATGGGAACCAAATATCGACATTAAAAAAAACCCATTCTTGCCTTGTTGGTTAATTGTACATGAAGGAAAACAACAAAGAGTAATGTAGAATGTATTGGGGAAGGTTGAGGAGACAATAAAG
Organism: Oophaga sylvatica; assembly: GCA_033576555.1. Taxonomy (NCBI): domain Eukaryota; kingdom Metazoa; phylum Chordata; class Amphibia; order Anura; family Dendrobatidae; genus Oophaga; species Oophaga sylvatica. Next base: position 19,331 of record JARQOD010004133.1, on the reverse strand, counting down.
GCATACATGTTTTACCCAATGCATTGGAATAGCATTAATATATTTTTTTTTGGAAATACGTTTGGATTGACTAACAAATTGACAATGTTGTTAACCTTTTTTCTATTTTGGCAAATATGTATGTTTCACACAAAAATATAACTACCTGCGCCTCTACACCAATAAAACATAAAGAAATGTCCCCACAAAGTGAAAAAACTCCTGGATAAATAGCGATGCAAATGTGACAGAGTTATTGAGCTGGCATACATACAAGTGTTGGTAAAACACAGGTAGTGGAAACAAATAACCAATGTATGCCACTAAATGGTACAATTGAACAACATTTTATTGGTACAAAAATATACAATACTAAATCAGCAAGAAGTTTGCTGAAGGCACATGATACACATTAATTAAAAATTTGCAACAAGCAAATGAAATAACAAAGAGGGACTATCTACCATAGGAGTATCTCTCAATCAGCAGTGATTTCTAATAATATATCTGAATGCAAGACATGTAGATATGCCAGCTATATAGTGATATGACGCATATATCGCCAATCTAGCAATGCTGGCAACCCTGTCAGGCTTAATCAGTGTAAAAATGTAGCAGGTTGAAAAAAACACATACCTAGGAAACTGCTGATGTGAACTCCACGGACGTCCCTCTGCCCCGACGCGCGTTTCGCACTGCTTCTTCGGGAGGCGTGTCAGGGCAGAGGGCTATCCGGTATATATATGGTGTCCTAATCAGACAAATGCCAAAACACCTGTTACAAAAGATCGCCAGGCTGACACTGATGTATGCTGCGTCATAATGCAGGTCCTTGTCCTTGAGAATTAATGGCGCATGCGCAGTCACATGGTATCCATCAACCAATGGAGGGAACAAATAGCGGTCATGTGACCCGAATCTGCCAGGTCCTTTGACAGGAACAACAACAGACCCGATCACACTGGAGACCGCAATATGAACCCCAGTGGTCCATGTAACCCGTATGCGCACCTTCATCAAGACCAAGAGGAAAAGGTCCAATATAGCTGAACACTAGGGGGACTCTATTAAGTAAATAGTGTATAGACATAGTAAAGTGGAACCCTCCAGAACAATACAGGGGAACAATTATATCTTAACTAATATCAATAATGAAAAAATAATAAAATGAATATTGAATAAAAAGTAAAGAATAATGATAATAATAATAAAAATAATAAAAAACATATAGATAATAATCACAAGTGTAAATATATATTACTAAATATATATGTGACATAAATAAATTAATAATAAATTATTATATTTTATGTAAACATTCAATGATAACTACATTCCGACACCTATTCAATGTTAATAAAACAAAAACAATCAAAAATAAGTGATAATAATATACTAAAAAATAAACGCCCCAATAAACAGTGAAATGCGAATTATAAATTAAAAATATTATTGTAGTGAACATTAAAATTAATAATTGTTCTCCAAAATCATCTTCAGAAGGTAATTCTTCACAATACGATGACGTCTCCTTCAAAAGTCTCCATCAATCAAGCTACTTCACCACCATCGATTGAAAACAAGGAACTCCGGACCAGGTACAGGTAAGTAATGGCGTAACCATATAATGAAATCTAAGGTTAAAATTGATATAATTACAATCAAAGTCAGACACAATAAAATACGGAAAAAACCCCACCCTAAAAAAGACTCTAAAGCTATCAAAGAAAAGCGCTAAACCCAAAACTCTCATTAAGACCTTGTGGAGTGTGGGTGCCAAGGCGAAAAATCCATTGACATTCTTTTTTGGCAACCCTCTTTATGAGGTCACCACCCCTGGGCCCCAAATCCACTTTATCAATGCCCCTAAAAATCAAACTTCTGGAATTGGATTGATGATACTTCCTAAAATGTCTAGGAAGTGTCTTTAGAGACATGATATCAGTGGTGGTCTTGGCCTTTTCGATGTCAATGCAGTGTTCACGCACCCGAACCCTGAGCTCTCTACTGGTCATCCCCACATATAATTTACCGCAGGGACACTCCGCACAATAAATCACCCCTTTGGATGAACATGTGACATGGGTCCTGATATCAAATTTTCTGGACTTATCGTGATTATAAAAGATGGAAGTTTTCTTCATATTAGCACACCCCTTGCACATTCCACAAGGAAAAAACCCATGTCTTTCAGGGTATTTATTTTGGGTATTTTTCTCCCTCCTTTTTGGATCATAATAACTATGAACCAATAGGTCCTTCAAATTCGGAGCTCTTCTAGCTACAATCAAGGGAGCACTAGGAAGGCATTTTTTCAAAATAGGATCAGTAAACAGAATATTCCAATGTTTGACAAAGATTTTCCTCAGATCTTGCCACCTGCTATTATAATTAGTGATAAATCTTACCTGATATTCATCCTCACTGGATATCATGAGGGGTTGATTTTTATGCAGTAACTGATCCCTGGATGTATGTTTAGCCCTGATATATCCTTTTTGAATTGACCTACGGCCATATCCTCTATCTTGAAAACGCTTTTTCAAAATCTGGGATTGTGTCTCAAAAAGAGAATCTTCCGAGCAGATTCTTTTTGCTCTCAAGAATTGACCAATCAGAATTCCCTGTATTGTGGATTTGGGATGTGACGATGTAGCATGCAAGAAAGCGTTGGTGGAAGTGGGTTTACGAAAAATAGTGGTGGACAACCGGCCGCTAGGAAGAACAGAAATAGCCAAATCCAAAAAATCTATGTGACGCCCATATTTGAAAGTCAGTTTAATATTCTGATAATTAAGATTTAGTCGAGCCATAAACTTCTCAAGGTCCACAATTGGACCCTCCCAGATGAACAATATATCATCTATATATCGGATCCAATTGTGGACCCGATTAATATCTTCAATCTCCTCCTCCTGAAAAATGGACCACTCCCATGCCCCCATAAACAGATTGGCATAGGACCTTTTCCTCTTGGTCTTGATGAAGGTGCGCATGCGGGTTACATGGACCACTGGGGTTCATATTGCGGTCTCCAGTGTGATCGGGTCTGTTGTTGTTCCTGTCAAAGGACCTGGCAGATTCGGGTCACATGACCGCTATTTGTTCCCTCCATTGGTTGATGGATACCATGTGACTGCGCATGCGCCATTAATTCTCAAGGACAAGGACCTGCATTATGACGCAGCATACATCAGTGTCAGCCTGGCGATCTTTTGTAACAGGTGTTTTGGCATTTGTCTGATTAGGACACCATATATATACCGGATAGCCCTCTGCCCTGACACGCCTCCCGAAGAAGCAGTGCGAAACGCGCGTCGGGGCAGAGGGACGTCCGTGGAGTTCACATCAGCAGTTTCCTAGGTATGTGTTTTTTTCAACCTGCTACATTTTTACACTGATTAAGCCTGACAGGGTTGCCAGCATTGCTAGATTGGCGATATATGCGTCATATCACTATATAGCTGGCATATCTACATGTCTTGCATTCAGATATATTATTAGAAATCACTGCTGATTGAGAGATACTCCTATGGTAGATAGTCCCTCTTTGTTATTTCATTTGCTTGTTGCAAATTTTTAATTAATGTGTATCATGTGCCTTCAGCAAACTTCTTGCTGATTTAGTATTGTATATTTTTGTACCAATAAAATGTTGTTCAATTGTACCATTTAGTGGCATACATTGGTTATTTGTTTCCACTACCTGTGTTTTGCATTCTGACTGTGGTATATGGCCCTGCATGGGCTCTAATTTTCAGTGGGTATTTTATGTGATTTATACAAGTGTTGGTGTAGAACACTTACTGTCACAACAGCAGAGGGCTAGGTTGAAGAGAAAGAAGTCCTGGCTCAGTATGAATGGTGGTCGGACCGCGCGCCCAGAGCAGGCAGGCCAGATGTAACGGGGCAGGGAGCGTCCTCCCTGTTGCTGGAACAACTCAGCTGGACTGGGAAGCACAGAGTCCGGAAGTAGCGCGGCGTCCTCAGGCCACGAGGCGCCGCTAGTACGAGATGGACAGGACGGGGGCGGGACAAAAAAGGTTGTTAACGTTTTTTCTATTTTGGCAAATATGTATGTTTCACAACTTCCATGCTCTTCACCTTTTTAACTTTTGCCAGTGCCACACTTTCTCCTTCATAATCTTCAGCAGCATCATCTTTCTCATCAAATTATTCTTCATCTTCACCTTCTTAATCTTCTTCTTAAACTTCTTGCTATTCATGTTTTTGTTTACATTACTCATATTGTTATTATTAAACTATTAATCTTCTTCATATTCAAATTCTTCATCTTCTTCCTCTTCATCTTCTTCATCATATTCTTATTTGTGACAGAGATTCCTGTACTTGTAATCTGTAAAAGTATGAATTTTTCATTCTTCCGTTCTTGCTGTCACAAAAGATTTAAATTACAACAGTATTTGTCCGTGTTCAGTTTAGCCTGCAGCAGCAGGCATTTTCCAGGGCACCACGAGGAGGAACGGACTCACCCCCATACACTGCTTAGTCTTCTTCTGCTTATAATTTAGAGCATATATTTTGCTCTTCATTTTGGTCTTATACTTCATGTTCTTCTGCTTTTTGATCTTCTGCTTATTGTTCTTCTGTCTCTTGTTCTGTATCTTGTAGTTTGTCTTAACCTTCTTTGTCCTGTTGGTCATCTTCTGGGTAATCTTTTATTTTTTCTTTGTGATGGTGTTCAGGCTGGTTGGCTTCATGCTCGTCGTCGTTGTTGTCGTCATCTTCTTCTGGGTGGTCTTTAAGGTCGTCTAATTTCCGAGAACCAGCTGACGTTACTGGAACCCGGACGGGTATCAGATGGAGCAAGAGACAATGGAAGTAACGAGGACCAGCTGACTGTGCTGGAACCCGGAAGGGCAGCAGAAGGAAAAGAGGCAATGTCACAACCGAGTACCAGCTGACGTTACTGTGACACGGTTACTAAGCAGGAGGTACCTGTGCTCCAAAGCACTACCAAGGACCAGCAGACGTTGGTGGAACTCGGATACGGAGATGGAGGCACCTAGGCCAAAGGCACTGGGGAGAACCAGTTGACGGTACTGGACCCCGGACGGGTAGCAGAAGGAAAAGAGGCAATGTCACAACCGAGTACCAGCTGACGTTACTGTGACACGGTTACTAAGCAGGAGGTACCTGTGCTCCAAAGCACTACCAAGGACCAGCAGACGTTGGTGGAACTCGGATACGGAGATGGAGACACCTAGGCCAAAGGCACTGGGGAGAACCAGTTGACGGTACTGGACCCCGGACGGGTAGCAGAACGCACCCATGAAAATGTAAGTTGACAGGACGCAAGCCGTCCGCAGTTACCGAATCACACAGTCCTACAGTGGGTGCTTGTCCTATTGTCACAATGGAAACAGCCTTTATTTACATATCCCACAGCACACATAGGAATCACCTAAACTGCAGGCACCATAGAGTCGGCTAACCCGAATGCAACACGACAGCACAACTTATTGGAGGATAATTGACGTTCACACTGCCAGGAAACAGCTGTCGTGCTGTAACCAGGCTGGCCAGGAGTCAGTACCCCTGCCAATTACTTACGAGCAACAAATGGCGGTGTTGTAGCCCAGGGAGTAGAGTTCAGGTGGTAGAAAGATGAACATAACAGGAGACATGGAAAACGTTGCCAAACAGTTATTTAATCTGAAAACGGACAGGCAAATTCAGGTGAGATCCATGCCTTGTTCATTTTCAGAAAAGTAAGCCGGTCTACATTCTCTCAGGATAGTCGCATGCGACGGTCTGTTACTACACCACCTGCAGCACTAAAGACGCGCTCAGATAATATACTGGCAGCAGGGCAAGCCAGCACCTCCAATGCATACTGGCTAAGCTCTGGCCATGTATCCAACTTAGAGACCCAAAATTTGAAAGGGGAAGAGGCATCTAGGAGTACACTTAGAGGGAAAGCCAAGTAGTCTGTCACCATCTTACGGAAACGTTTCTTCCTGGTGACTGGAGCCGTCTCGGATGGTGTAGACCTTGCTGGCGCTGTCACAAAACTTCGCCACATTTGTAACATACAGCTCTTGCCCTGTGCAGAGGCGCTGCTTGTGCTCCCTCTTGTTGTAGAGGTGTCTACACTACCTCGACGCACAGAGCTGCTTTGTAAAGCAGTAGCAGCAGCAGCTCTCTCGGCTGGAATGTACAACAGTATGGATTGCACCAGTGTGTCTTGGTACTCCTGCATTTTACGGTCCCGGTTCACCGGTGTGATGAGGGTTTGTAAGTTGTCCCGGTAGCGAGGGTCTAGGAGGGTGTACACCCAATAATCTGACGTGGTGAGAATGTGGGCGATGCGGCGGTCGTTTCTCAGGCACTGAAGCATGAAATCAACCATGTGCTGCAGACTCCCAACTGGCCAACAAAGGCTGTCTCTGGAAGAGGCGTCATCTCTGCCTCCTCTGCATCACCCCACCCTCGCTCTACATACTGACTAGAGCTTTGTGTACCTCCCTCTGTAGGGATTTCTTCCTCCTCCATTGACTCCTCCTCCTCCTCATCCTCCTCACAAAGTGAGCCCTGCCCAGCCCTTTGTGAGGAACCACGTTGCGCTGACTGTCCTGAAGGTAATTGAATTGTGACTCCTCATCCTCCACCTCTTCCAAAACCTCTTCCTTTAGTGCTTTCAGTGATTTCTGAAGCAGGCAGATAAGGGGGACAGTCATGCTGACTAGTGCATCATCTGCACTCGCCATCCGCGTTGAGACATCAAACGCACGCAAAACGTCGCAGATGTCCTTCATAGAGGCCCACCCAGTAGTGGTGAAGTGTGAACGGCGCAAATTGCGAGTTGATTGCGCCTGTTGCAGCTGATACTCCATTACTGATGGCTGCTGCTCACACAACCGCTCCAACATATGTAACGTGGAATTCCACCTGGTGGGTACGTCACATATGATGCGATGTTCAGGAAGGCGAAATCTGACTTGCAGAGCTGCAATGCGCGATCTGGCCATGCTGGAACGTCGCAAGTGAGCGCACTCTAGGCGGACCTTGTGCAGCAGTGCATCAAGATCCGGATAGTCCCTCAAAAAACTCTGCACGACCAAGTTGAGCACATGTGCCAGACATGGTATGTGAGTGAGGTTGCCAAGGCCCAGAGCTGCCACCAGATTTCGGCCATTGTCACACACTACCAAGCCTGGCTGGAGATTAGCTGACAAAAAACCACACGTCGCTCTCCTGCTTGATGGCATCCCAGAGCTCCTGCGCTGTGTGGCTTCGATTCCCCATGGAAATTAATTTCAGGACGGCCTGTTGACGTTTGGCCACGGCTGTGCTCATATCGGTCGCAACAGGTAAGCGTTCACGGGTCCATGTGGAGGTATACCGTGACGGCTCGTGCAGCGATGATTCTGAGGAACTGGAGTAGGAGGAGGAATCAATGTGTACAGACTGGATTCCTGCAATCCTTGGAGTTGGCAGAACACGTACAGCGCCTCTGGCAAGATCTGTACCCGGCTCCACAACATTGACCCAATGGGCAGTGAGGGAAAGGTATCGTCCCTGGCCATGGGTACTGGTCCACGCATCGGTGGTCAGGTGGACCCTGCTACTGACGGCGTTTAGTAGCGCATGTTTAATGTTTCCCTCGACATGTTTTTGCAGAGCAGGGACGGCTTGCCTGCTGAAATAAAATCGGCTTGGCACATTATATTGTGGGACTGCCAATGCCATTAAGTTCCTGAAACTGTCAGTCTCCACCAGCCTGAATGACAGCATTTCAAGGGACAGGAGTTTTGCAATGCCAGCATTCAGAGCCTGTGCTCGTGGATGGTTTGCAGAGTATGGCCGTCTTTTATCCCATGCCTGTGGTACCGATGGCTGTTTTGTGGTCTGGGAGTGTGACGATGACTGTGAACTTGCTGCTGTGGGTGGAATAACAGTTTGTCTATGGACAACAGTGACCGAGGTTCTTCCATGGAGATCCTGTGAGGAAGCTGAACCAGGTGTGTGTGAGCTGGAGGTAGAGGCTCCAACACGACCTGAAGATGTAGGTGCTGCTGTAGGTTGGCCTACATCTCCAGTGTGTCTTTGTAACTCAGCTACGTACTTTGTCCGTACATGTTTCCACATATTTGTGGTATTCAAGTTACTGATATTTTTACCTCTTTTAACTTTTTGCTTACACAGCTTGCATTGAACATAGCAAATATCATCTACAAGTCTGTCAAAAAAGGACCACGCAGTGCAAGTCATGGGAGCGCCAATTTTGACATTTGTAAGAGAACTGAACTGCTCCCAACACGTGCCAAACTGGAGGCTACAGGCAAGCGAGTCTGCAGCCTACCTCTCCCTCCTCTTTGTACCGTTGGGCCAATCTCTTCCTCAGAGCTGCTCTCACCACCTTCCTGTTGCTCACGCCATGTTGGATCTCGGACTTCATCATCTCCACGGTGTGCTGTCCATCGGCACTGGCTCACCCGCCTCTTCAGATTGAGAGAGACACAGCTGTTGCGCATCACTGCATACTCCCTCTTCTTCAAATTGCAGAATGCTGCTTGCCTGTGCCCGTGTTTGCGAGCCAACAGATTCTGAGAACAGAAGCAGAGACTCAGCTGGCTCCTGTACAGAACTCTCTGACTGCCTGGCAATTTGACAGGCGGTGAACAGACAGATGGTTGTTCAACAGTGTTGTGTTCCTGAGAGGAGGTGGAAGGAATTGAAGTCGATGCATTGGCTGCCATCCAACCAACAACGGCTTCAATTTGTTCTTCCCGCAGCAGGGGGGCACGCCGAGCTCCTACCAAAGTGCGCATAAAGGAACGCTCACGGGGATAAATAGTGGATGCTGTGTCACTGAGGGCAGCAGCAGCCACAGAATCCCCACGTCCTCTCCCTGCTGAAACTCCACGGCCACGACCACGTGCCTTACTCACTGACTTCTTCATCTTGGTAGATTGATAAAGAAAGTCAGAAAAGTTATAAGGCCTAAGTGTGGTTATTACGCAGAGACTGAAGTGAACACTGAAACACAACTGTTCACAATCTGTGAAAGGCTACTCCTTTGTCTACTTCTATAGTGTTTGCAACCAATGTATTGGATACGGATGGAAGCGCGTCACACTAATAATTATATTTGGGTTTTGCCAATTTTTATCATAAATTTATTGGTAATTTCTCGGTTATTGTTAAACCATTAACTGATTTGTCCAAAAAGGGTTCTGATGTGGTGAATTGGCCTCCTGAGGCAGTCTCTGCATTTCAGGAACTTAAGCAGAGATTCACTTCTGCTCCTGTTCTACGGCAGCCTGATGTTTCTCTGCCATTTCAGGTGGAGGTTGATGCCTCTGAAATTGGGGCAGGTGCCGTTTTGTCCCAAAAAGATCCAGAGACCTCTAAAAGTAACCCTTGTGCCTTTTTCTCTTGAAAATTTTCTCCTACTGAACGTAATTATGACGTGGGTAATCGGGAGTTATTGGCCATGAAGTGGGCTTTTGAAGAGTGGAGACATTGGCTGGAGGGAGCCAAACATCAGGTGGTGGTCCTTACTGACCATAAGAATCTGGTTTATCTGGAATCTGCCAAGCGACTAAACCCTAGACAGGCCAGGTGGGCCTTGTTTTTCACACGTTTTAATTTTGTGGTTTCCTTTCTTCCTGGCACTAAGAATGTTAAGGCGGATGCCCTCTCGAGGAGCTTCCTTGCGGACTCTCCTGAGTTATCTGATCCTTCTGTTATTTTGAAAGAAGGTGTAGTTCTTTCCGCCATCTCATCTAATTTGAGATTTGCTCTGGAGGGGTGTCAGGAGGATAGGCCCGAGCGCTGCCCTGTTGGAAAATTGTTTGTCCCGGACCAGTGGAAAAAGAGTGTGATGTCTGAGATTCATTGTTCCGCGTTGGCTGGGCATCCCGGAATTTTTGGTACCAGAGACTTGGTTAGTCGGTCCTTTTGGTGGCCTACCTTGTCTCGTGATGTCAGGGAATTTGTGCAGTCCTGCGGGACTTGCTCTCGCTCCAAGCCTTGCTCTCGCTCTAGTGGTTTGTTGATGCCATTGCCTGTGCCCAAGAGACCATGGACCCATATCTCTATGGATTTCATTTCCGACCTTCCTGTTTCTCAGAGAATGACCGCCATCTGGGTGATTTGTGATAGGTTTTCCAAGATGATACATCTTGTGCCATTACCTAAGTTGCCTTCCTCCTCTGAATTGGTGCCGTTGTTCCTTCAGCACGTGGTTCGTTTACACGGCATTCCTGAGAACATAGTGTCTGACAGAGGAGTCCAGTTTGTTTCCAGATTTTGGAGGACTTTTTGTTCTAAACTGGGTGTTCAATTGTCTTTCTCCTCGGCATTTCATCCTCAGACCAATGGTCAAACTGAGAGAACAAACCAGACATTGGAGACTTATCTAAGATGCTTTGTGTCTGCTGATCAGGATGACTGGGTCTCTTTTTTGCCTTTGGCTGAGTTTGCTCTTAATAATAGGGCTAGCTCTGCCACTTTGATGTCTCAGTTTTTCTGTAATTCTGGGTTTCACCCTCGATTTTCTTCAGGACAGACGGAGGCTTCTGTCTGTCCAGGTGTTGACTCTGTTGTGGAGCGTATGCAACAGATTTGGGACCAGGTAGTGGAGAGGTTGTCCCTCTCTCAGGAGAGGGCCCAGCGGTTTGCTAACCGGCATAGGACTGATGGTCCTCGGTTTAAAGTAGGGGACTTGGTCTGGTTGTCCTCAAAAAATATTCCTATGAGAGTAGCATCTCCTAAATTTAAGCGTAGGTTCATTGGACCTTATAAGATCATGGAGATTCTTAATCCTGTTTCTTTTCGTTTGCTTCTTCCAGGGACATTTAAGATCCATAACGTGTTCCACAAGTCCTTATTGAAGAGGTTTGTTGAGCCAGTGGTTCCTGCTGCTGTGCCTCCTGACCCTGTTTTGGTTGAGGGCAATCTGGAGTATGTGGTTGAGAAAATATTAGATTCTCGTTTTTCTAGACGGAAACTCCAGTATTTGGTTAAGTGGAGAGGTTATGGTCAGGAAGACAATTCTTGGGTGTTTGCTTCGGACATCCATGCTAGGAGACTCATCCGTGCGTACCATAGAACTCATCCTGACCGACCTGGTTGCTCAAATGAGGGTTCGGTGACCCCTCCTCAAGGGGGGGTACTGTTGTGAATGGGCTTGAGATGAGTTCTGAGCAGAGGCTCCCTCTGGTGGTTACAAGCGGTACTGATCTGTCCATTGAAGATCGTGAAGATTGTGAGGATTGGGAATCAGGTGTTACTGACTGGTCTTATATAAGGGAGTCACCTTCCCATCAGGGTTGCCGGTGATCAATTGTTCTGGTCTCCATCCTTGATTCCTGTTTCCCTTGCAGCCTGCTGTGTCGTGTCTGCATCTCCTGCTAACAGATAAGACATTTTCTTCTTTTTGTTTTTGTGCTTGATTTTTGCATTTTGTCCTGCACTTCTGTGGGGGCCTTCAGTGTCCCCTCCGGGGGCTTTTGCCCTCTCAGTTTAGTTCAGCCACTGATGTTTGTACTTTTGCTTTTTCCAGTTTTTTCAGTGGCTGCTGTTTTGATTTTGTTACACCAGAGAACTAATTTAGGTGGTAGAGGTCGTGTGATCTCAGGTGTTTTTGAAATTAGTAGAGTTGGTGCTTTTCAGGGTTTTCTGGGATTGCAGTAAGTACCCTTCCTATCCTTTTCTATTTAGTTAGTTTGGGCCCCAACGTTTGCTCATACTATTTTCTGTCTGTGTCAGTATTTCTTCTTGTCTAACCGCCATTACATGTTTGGGGGCTTTCTATTATCTTTGGGGTTCTGCTCCGGGGCAGATAGCTTTCCTATATCTATCTTTAGGTGTAGTTAGTTTCTCAGCTGTGACGAGGCGTCTAGGACCAACGTAGGAACACTCCACGGCTGCCTCTAGTTTTTGTGGTTAGTCAGGGTACTGCAATCTCATAGATTCCAACTGCTCTGGTGTATTGCCTTTTTTGCCTGCACTCCTCAGCTACCGAAACATAACAGTGGAGGTGCAGGAGCTGTACACAGTGGGGGCAACCCTGATTGACTTAGGTCCCACAATCCTTGGCGTTGGGAGGACGTGTTCCATCCCAAGGACTGACTGGGTCCCCGCTTCCACTATGTTAACACAGTGTGCCGTCAGTGAAATGTACCATCCTGTTATGTTTCGGTAGCTGAGGAGTGCAGGTAAAAAAGGCAATACACCAGAGCAGTTGGAATCTATGAGATTGCAGTACCCTGACTAACCACCACAACTAGAGGCAGCCGTGGAGCGTTCCTACGTTGGTCCTAGACGCCTCGTCACAGCCTGAGAAACTAACTACACCTAAAGATAGATATAGGAAAGCTATCTGCCCCGGAGCAGAACCCCAAAGATAATAGAAAGCCCCCAAACATGTAATGGCGGTTAGACAAGATGAAATACTGACACAGAAAGAAAATAGTATGAGCAAATGCTGGGGCCCAAACTAACTAAATAGAAAAGGATAGGAAGGGTACTTACTGCTATCCCAGAAAACCCTGAAAAGCACCAACTCTACTAATTTCAAAAACACCTGAGATCACACGACCTCTACCACCTAAATTAGTTCTCTGGTGTAACAAAATCAAAACAGCAGCCACTGAAAAAACTGGAAAAAGCAAAAGTACAAACATCAGTGGCTGAACAAAACTGAGAGGGCAGAAGCCCCGGAGGGGACCCTGAAGGCCCCCACAGAAGTGCAGGACAAAATGCAAAAATATAGCACAAACACAAAAGAAGAAAATGTCTTATCTGTTAGCAGGAGATGCAGACACGACACAGCAGGCTACAAGGGAAACTGGAATAAAGGATTCAGACCAGAACAATTGATCACCGGCAACCCTGATGGGAAGGTGACTCCCTTATATAAGACCAGTCAGTAACACCTGATTCCCAGTCCTCACAATCTTCACTGGACAGACTAGCACCGCTTGTAACCACCAGAGGGAGCCTCTGCTCAGAACTCATCCCAAACCCATTCACAACAGTACCCCCCCTTGAGGAGGGGTCACCGAACCCTCATTTGAGCAACCAGGTCGGTCAGGATGAGTTCTATGATACGCACGGATAAGTCTCCTAGCATGGATGTCCGAAGCAAACACCCAAGAATTGTCTTCCTGACCATAACCTCTCCATTTAACCAAATACTGGAGTTTCCGTCTAGAAAAACGAGAATCTAATATTTTCTCAACCACATACTCCAGATTGCCCTCAACCAAAACAGGGTCAGGAGGCACAGCAGCAGGAACCACTGGCTCAACAAACCTCTTCAACAAGGACTTGTGGAACACGTTATGGATCTTAAATGTCCCTGGAAGAAGCAAACGAAAAGAAACAGGATTAATAATCTCTATGATCTTATAAGGTCCAATGAACCTAGGCTTAAATTTAGGAGATGCTACTCTCATAGGAATATTCTTTGAGGACAACCAGACCAAGTCCCCCACTTTAAACCGAGGACCATCAGTCCTATGCCGGTTAGCAAACCGCTGGGCCCTCTCCTGAGAGAGGGACAACCTCTCCACTACCTGATCCCAAATCAGTTGCATACGCTCCACAACAGAGTCAACACCTGGACAGACAGAAGCCTCCATCTGTCCTGAAGAAAATCGAGGGTGAAACCCAGAATTACAGAGAAACGGAGACATCAAAGTAGCAGAGCTAGCACTATTATTAAGAGCAAACCCAGCCAAAGGCAAAAAAGAGACCCAGTCATCCTGATCAGCAGACACAAAGCATCTTAGATAAGTCTCCAATGTCTGGTTTGTTCTCTCAGTTTGACCATTGGTCTGAGGATGAAATGCCGAGGAGAAAGACAATTGAACACCCAGTTTAGAACAAAAAGTCCTCCAAAATCTGGAAACAAACTGGACTCCTCTGTCAGACACAATGTTCTCAGGAATGCCGTGTAAACGAACCACGTGCTGAAGGAACAACGGCACCAATTCAGAGGAGGAAGGCAACTTAGGCAATGGCACAAGATGTATCATCTTGGAAAACCTATCACAAATTACCCAAATGGTGGTCATTCTCTGAGAAACAGGAAGGTCGGAAATGAAATCCATAGAGATATGGGTCCATGGTCTCTTGGGCACAGGCAATGGCATCAACAAACCACTAGAGCGAGAGCAAGGCTTGGAGCGAGAGCAAGTCCCGCAGGACTACACAAATTCCCTGACATCACGAGACAAGGTAGGCCACCAAAAGGACCGACTAACCAAGTCTCTGGTACCAAAAATTCCGGGATGCCCAGCCAACGCGGAACAATGAATCTCAGACATCACACTCTTTTTCCACTGGTCCGGGACAAACAATTTTCCAACAGGGCAGCACTCGGGCCTATCCTCCTGACACCCCTCCAGAGCAAGTCTCAAATTGGGCGAGATGGCGGAAAGAACTACACCCTCTTTCAAAATAACAGAAGGATCAGATAACTCAGGAGAGTCCGCAAGGAAACTCCTCGAGAGGGCATCCGCCTTAACATTCTTAGTGCCAGGAAGAAAGGAAACCACAAAATTAAAACGTGTGAAAAACAAGGCCCACCTGGCCTGTCTAGGATTGAGTCGCTTGGCAGATTCCAGATAGACCAGATTCTTATGGTCCGTAAGGACCACCACCTGATGTTTGGCTCCCTCCAGCCAATGTCTCCACTCTTCAAAAGCCCACTTCATGGCCAATAACTCCCGATTACCCACGTCATAATTACGTTCAGTAGGAGAAAATTTTCGAGAGAAAAAGGCACAAGGTTACTTTTAGAGGTCTCTGGATCTTTTTGGGACAAAACGGCACCTGCCCCAATTTCAGAGGCATCAACCTCCACCTGAAATGGCAGAGAAACATCAGGCTGCCGTAGAACAGGAGCAGAAGTGAATCTCTGCTTAAGTTCCTGAAATGCAGAGACTGCCTCAGGAGGCCAATTCACCACATCAGAACCCTTTCTGGTCAAATCAGTTAATGGTTTAACAATAACCGAGAAATTACCAATAAATTTACGATAAAAATTGGCAAAACCCAAAAATCTCTGAAGAGCCTTTAATGAAGTAGGTTGGACCCAATCACAGATGGCCAGAACCTTGACCGGGTCCATTTCAATAACAGATGGGGACAAAATGAATCCCAGAAATGAGATCCTCTGTACGCCAAAAAGACACTTTGATCCCTTCACATACAGAGCATTCTCTCTCAAAATCTGGAATACAGTTCGAACATGTTTCACATGAGAGTCCCAGTCATTAGAAAAAATCAAGATATCATTCAAATAAACAATCAGAAATTTGTCCACAAAATCCCTGAAAATGTCATTCATGAAGGACTGGAAGACGGAAGGAGCATTAGTGAGCCCAAAGGGCATCACCAGGTACTCAAAATGCCCTTCAGGGGTATTAAATGCCGTCTTCCATTCATCCCCGTGCTTAATGCGAATAAGGTTATACGCCCCCCTGAGGTCAAGCTTGGTAAACCAAGTAGCGATTTTCACCCTGGAAAACAGGTCAGAAATCAAGGGTAACGGGTATTGATATTTCACAGTAATATTGTTCAAGAGACGATAATCAATACACGGCCTTAATGAACCATCCTTTTTGGCCACAAAGAAAAAACCGGCACCTAAGGGTGAAGAGGATGGTCTGATATGACCCTTCTCCAATGATTCCTTGATATAAGACCGCATAGCGTCATGTTCAGGTACAGACAAGTTAAAAAGGCGACCTTTAGGGAATTTACTACCCGGCACTAATTCAATAGCGCAGTCATAGCTCCTATGGGGAGGCAAGGATGCAGATTTACTTTCGCTAAAACACATCAGAAAAATCAATCAAAAAGTCAGGAACATCCTGAGCCTGGGGGAGGCAGAAAAAACAGGAGTGTTGGTATTAACACATTGACAGCCCCAACTGGTTACAGACACAGATTTCCAATCCAAAACAGGATTATGAGACTGTAACCAAGGAAAACCCAGCACGATAATATCATGCAGATTATACAGAACCAAAAATTTGCAGCACTCCTGGTGATCAGGTTCAACCCTCATTATCACCTGAGTAGAAAACTGGGGTTTATTCTCAGCCAGAGGGGTAGAATCAATCCCCAGTAGGGAATAGACTTCTGTAGGGGTATCAAGGGAAATCCACAACGTTTAGCAAAATCATAATCCATCAGGTTAATAGCTGCTCCAGAATCAACGAAAGCCTGAGCAGAGAATGAGGACAGAGAGCATATCAGAGTGACAGTTAATAAAAACTTAGTCTGAATACTACCCAAGACAACTGAGCGTGCAAAACGTCTTCCCCGCTTAGGGCAGACTGAAATAGCATGAGAGGCATCACCACAGTAGAAACATAACCCATTGCGCTTTCGAAACTCATGACGCTGTGCCCCAGACACCACTCTATCACACTGCATGGGTTCAGAAGCTGGTTCACAAGGCAACACCATTCCACGCATACTTCTCCGCTCACGCAAACGTCTGTCAATTTGAATCGCTAATGACATAGAATCATTGAGACCAGAGGGGACAGGGAATCCCACCATAACATCCTTTACATTATCTGACAGACCCTTCCGGAAAAGGGCTGCCAAAGCGTCGTCATTCCATTTGGTCAGGACTGCCCACCTACGGAATCTCTGACAGTATAACTCAGCGTCATCAAGCCCCTGATTTAATGCCAACAAGGCTTTCTCAGCTTGATCAGTGACATTAGGCTCATCGTACAATAACCCCAAGGCCTGAAAAAATGCATCAACATCACTCAAAACAGGATCCCCAGGTATCAGGGAAAAAGCCCAATCCTGAGGATCGCCGCGCAGGAGAGAGATGATAATTTGAACCTGCTGCGCTGCGTTCCCTGAGGACTTAGATTTTAAGGCAAAAAACAATTTACAATTATTTTTGAAATTCTGAAACTTAGCTCGATCCCCTAAAAACAAATCTGGCATAGGAATCCTAGGTTCCACAACAGGCAACCCAGCAAGATAGATAGCAATACTCCGAACCTCAGTGGCAAGCTGATCCACACGGCCAGACAACTGTGCAAACTCCATTGAGAGAAAAGATCCTCCCCAGCACCCAGAGATACAGAGGGAAAAAAAAAAAATGTAACAAACAGAAAAATATCTCTGACAACTCTGACAATATTTTTTCCCTTCTGTGAGTACCATACAATTTTCAATTTTTAGGCCGGTGATACTGTTATGTTTCGGTAGCTGAGGAGTGCAGGTAAAAAAGGCAATACACCAGAGCAGTTGGAATCTATGAGATTGCAGTACCCTGACTAACCACCACAACTAGAGGCAGCCGTGGAGCGTTCCTACGTTGGTCCTAGACGCCTCGTCACAGCCTGAGAAACTAACTACACCTAAAGATAGATATAGGAAAGCTATCTGCCCCGGAGCAGAACCCCAAAGATAATAGAAAGCCCCCAAACATGTAATGGCGGTTAGACAAGATGAAATACTGACACAGAAAGAAAATAGTATGAGCAAATGCTGGGGCCCAAACTAACTAAATAGAAAAGGATAGGAAGGGTACTTACTGCAATCCCAGAAAACCCTGAAAAGCACCAACTCTACTAATTTCAAAAACACCTGAGATCACACGACCTCTACCACCTAAATTAGTTCTCTGGTGTAACAAAATCAAAACAGCAGCCACTGAAAAAACTGGAAAAAGCAAAAGTACAAACATCAGTGGCTGAACAAAACTGAGAGGGCAGAAGCCCCCAGAGGGGACCCTGAAGGCCCCCACAGAAGTGCAGGACAAAATGCAAAAATATAGCACAAACACAAAAGAAGAAAATGTCTTATCTGTTAGCAGGAGATGCAGACACGACACAGCAGGCTACAAGGGAAACTGGAATAAAGGATTCAGACCAGAACAATTGATCACCGGCAACCCTGATGGGAAGATGACTCCCTTATATAAGACCAGTCAGTAACACCTGATTCCCAGTCCTCACAATCTTCACTGGACAGACTAGCACCGCTTGTAACCACCAGAGGGAGCCTCTGCTCAGAACTCATCCCAAACCCATTCACAACACCATCCCTTGTCACAAGCACTTATCCACGTGTACTTGGTTAAGTGTACTTTCCCAGTAACTGCATTGTAGAGGGCACGGGTAATGTTGTGGGACATGTGCTTGTGTAATGCCGGGACGGCACAGCTGGAGAAATAGTGGCGGCTGGGGACAGAGTACCTTGGAATGGCCGCCGCCATCAGGTTGCGGAAAGCTTCCGTCTCCATGAGCCTAAAAGGCAACATTTCGACCGCAAGCAGACGAAAAATATGAGAATTGAGTACTGTGGCCTGTGGGCATTGGCTGTGTATTTCCACTAACGTTCCAATGACTAGGGTATGGACAACTGAAGGCTGCACTGGGACAAGGACTTGGACGTGCTTGATGATGGTGCTATTTGACTGTGGGCAACGGCAGGTGCAGGGCAGGAGGCATCTTCAAATGCACCGTGGACAGGGCATTGGCTTGCACGCGCAACAATGGAAGAAGCAGCAGTGTCACCAGCAGACACTATTCCTGGAGCCTGGGGTTGGGTCCACAAAGTCGGGTGCTTTGCTGCCATGTGCCTGATCATGCTGGTGGTGGTAAGGCTGGTAGTTTTGCTACCCCTGCTGATGCTGGCATGACAGATTTTGCAAATGGCCTGTTTGGGGTTGTCGGCAGAGTATATAAAAAAATAACCTAACTCGGGAAAACCTAACAGTTGGACTGGCAACTTCTGTCAGGTTGGTGTTACAGGAAACGGTTGCACGCCTTCTGTCTGCAGCCACCACACTGCTTCTTCCTGCCTGAAGTGGTGCGACGCCTACTTCCCCCTGTGTGCTGCTGTCCCCGCTCTGCATGTCCTCCCGCCAGGTTGCGTCTCTTACTGCATCATCCACAACCTCATCTTCCACTTCCCCACCCTGCTCCTCCTCTTGACTTTCTGGCAATTGTGTCTCATCATCGTCCATCTCTTGTGACCGTGGCTGCATGAAGATTTGTGCATCGCTACATGAAATATCATCTTGCCCCGCTTCAAGTGGACCGGGCGAGAGGCACGAATCTCCAAATAGAAAAGTGAGCAGCTCTTTGGAGTGTCCGAATGTGGGATCAGTTGTCTCAGGGCACTCAGCATGGTGGGAGGAAGGAGGATTAGGGTGAGGAATATGCGGTCCAGATTCAGGACTACTGTGACTTGACCAATGTTGAAGACAGGGTGCTGGTGGTGGTGGATAAGTAACTGTAAGTATTTTCCGCTATCCAACCAACAACCTTTTCACACTGCTCATGCTTCCATAGTGCTGTCTTGCTGCGGTCCCTTAGGACTTCGGCCAC